>JAOVYW010024652.1:0-30000 GCA_025775045.1 Hiodon tergisus | reverse complement strand
CTCAGTCAACACTTGCCCTTCTCTGAGTCACTATCCACAGCTGATATTTTAAAGATACAGGAATGCCACTCACGTTAACATAAACGTGTTCTGCTAATTAGAATCACATCCTCCGTCACCTATGCCATCTTTAATGTTTCCGGCAATATTTTTGAACACATTACAAGTGTCTCCACAGAACAGTTGCTTAAATCTGTGAAATGTGCTCAATACCCATGGGTGACTTCCGTTGACATATCCATATTATAGTCCAGGGGTATACCTGGCACAGTCTATGGCCATGGGCTCTGTGCTGTCTCAGCATCATTAGCATTTTACCATGTACCAGTATTCTCCTAGGGGATTGCTCACACAGAACTAGGGTTTGCATGTGTGTGATAGGTGACTTCTTGGTTATGAGTAGTTCTGATGAGCGAGTTGTGATATTAATAACCTGGTTGGCCGGCCAGCAGGAAGTGAAATGAGGTGGCTGGCATTATAGACCCTGTCAGCTAACTGTTTACCTTCCTTCTAGGTCCATGTTTCAAATGTACTGAAATGGTTTTTACCCATGTCTCTATTACTAGCTGCTTTACTCCAACTTTACTTTACAACATGCTCTGTCTATGCACAAACACAATTCATTATTTTATTACATTTTTCATGCTGTTCTGTGAGTGCAAAGGTTGCTCGTTTTGCAGTGAATGGCTGGACTAACCCCAAAAGGATCATTGTGAATGACAGGTTGAATTCCCAGGGAAGGTGACACTGTTTGGTGTGGCTTTATCATTGTCACATATTTACCACAGTTGTGATTCAGAAGCATTGCCAGAACGCAATGGATCAGAACCAGCTAGCTCAGGGGGCACTTGAGCTGGTTCACTTGTTTTTATCAACTCTACACAGGATGGAGAGGTTCTCCATTCCCCTGCAGCCAATGTCCTCTATGTTTATGTCCATCACAACTCTCTCTATTCCTCTCTCCTACTCTGTCACGAGTCATTTAATCCCATAGGAACAAATCTATGAACACAAATTACAATTATGAGTAAATGACATCTTTTGATTGGACAGTCACCAGATGTATGTCCGGAATGTTGCCCTCTCATGACCGAGTGATAAATATTGTCACCAGATCCGTTTCCTCAGTGTAGCCAAGGCTCTCTTATAGGGAAGAATCATTGGAGAAATTTAGCAGTGTGTTCCCCTAATAACATGACACCAAAATGCTATTGAAGATTGAAGAATGAAGAATGATTTGTTAATCATGAAGAGGCTGTTACATACACACAATTGTGTAGTGAAATTTTGTTAATGTTTAATTTATTAATGTGTATGTGATTATAATAGTGAGGGAAAAAAGCAACTGGCTAACAACAATAAAATCAACTCAAAATATAAAACTTAATAAATTTCATAATAAAAAATTATGATGATAAGGTAAAAAATAACACAAGTTAATATAGTTAATTTATCGTTATATAGTTAACAACAATACAAAAAAATGTAACAAGGGTCATGTACAAAACATAATGTTTCTCCACAGACCGCCATCGAATCACCAACATACACTATATTTGGCTTATCACTTGGACACAGGGAACAATTTTCTCAACATCATTATTTACACACAGAGAGTCCCATTGTTACCGAGGTAAGGATTAATGCCCTCTGTGCAGAGAACTTCATCCATGACCTTCAGAAACCTAAGGTCTGGAATTGATGTCCAGATCCTCATTCACCTCTAATGATGGTGACAGCCAGTGCACCTCGCACATTGCTCATCTCTTCGTGCAAAACAGTTAAAAGGGTCAGCTTGAGGCACACATATTGATAGTTGTTTTTAATGTCTTTGTTACGGGGACTGAGCTGAGCCGAGATCGGTGTTAATGATCTCAGCAGTGCAGAGCACCGGGACTGGCTGCTGCTGTTTGTCAGGGCTGTCTACCCAGCCGCCCGATAACAAACACCGCTTCGGCGCACAGACAGCAGTCTCTGTTCATATGAACTGCCAGTAAATAAAGGGCTGCAGTGAAGAATGTGACTCTGATAAGAGCACTTATATTTTTGCACGCTCATTCATAGTTTCACTTTAACTCTTGTCATCACGTTGATCCCACCATTAGGCGACCGCCAGCAGTTTGGGATAATGGTGCAGTAGAAGACTTCCCGTCAACAACAAAAAAAAATCAGGTGCCAGCCAACCCATCAGCA
The DNA here is from genome assembly GCA_025775045.1 of Hiodon tergisus. Taxonomy (NCBI): domain Eukaryota; kingdom Metazoa; phylum Chordata; class Actinopteri; order Hiodontiformes; family Hiodontidae; genus Hiodon; species Hiodon tergisus. The sequence continues at coordinate 27,807 of JAOVYW010024652.1, read as the reverse complement.
CCCTTCAGCACTCAAGTTCTCCAGCTTGAGTTCTCGCCGACATAATGGACTAGGCTTTATAAGCACCCATTGTAGTCCTTTTGAATGTTGTTGAGTGGCCCAGTCAAAGTCCTGACTTGAAACAAGACTTGGAAATATTCAGTCCATAAGTGATCCCCAACCGAGTGAGATTGTCAAGAAGAAGAAAGGGCAAATAATTGCTCCAAATTCCCCTAAGTCAGTGTGCAAAGACATTACAGTCGTTTAGTTAACATCTTACTTCTTTCAACCCTGAAAATGTCGATTTTGAGCGTTTTGATTAATAATATTTCAATGAAAATGTGTACACATGATTACTAATTCAACAGAATGGGACTTCACTAGAAAGGAGTGAATACATTTCCAAAGGTTTGTATATATATATATATATACACACACACACAAACCTTACCTGGGACTTTAGTGCAAGGGTGCAAGGGCACAGTGGTCAGTCACAGCAGGTAACATTCGTGTGCACCAAAGGTCTCGGTAATGTTATGGAGGACTGATGGGAAAATTAATCAAGAACAGTTTTTTTATACATAGATTCCTCTCAAGCCACCCTGAACTACTGACTTCCCAGAGAAAGTGGTAAGGTTATAAAATCACAGAAGATTCATAGTTGGCTTTCTATGACTCTCCTGTGGGCCGCCCAATGATTTGTGGGTCGCTAATTTGTTATCACCGTTAAGGTGAGAGGCAACCACTGGGAAAACATTATTACCGCCTGGGTCAAAAGCCAAAGTCATCACAGAGTAGGTTTTTAGGCATCTCTCAAGGACGCATACAGTAAAACCCATTAGATCATCTTCTGAGAAAAAAAAAATGTATATAAGCTTCCATTAGAATTACCTTGTGTCATGCCAGTTGGCAAGAAAACCCAGCGAGGCCGAGATACAGAACACATTAAGGACTCTGGGGCTGCCTTGAGATTCATTAACATAGACACGTCTACATGCCATGGTCACAACACGTCCCGGGCAATGCAGCTTGCAGAAAAAGGAAAATGGAACTAGGTGCAGTCCATTCAAACCGGGAAGCTTCGTCTTTGTCACTGAGCCGTGCAGATCACGATGCAGAATGGTGTCTAGCTTGATGCAGGGCTCGATATTAATCAAAGACATTTAATAGGTGAAAGGACATGCTTGCTTTTCATCGAATGGTACACTTGCATTCAACTTTTTTGCATCATGTCTTTTATCACTTTACCATTCATGTAAGGTAGGAATCCATACAATGTTTAAAGTACAGTTTGATCAGCTGAACTCCTTCGCTTTATTGATACGTTTTACACCACAGTGTGCTCCCAATTTTACCTATATGAACTGGGAAATATATTCATTGTAGCAATACATTAGGCATTTATCAATGAAGAAAAGCAAGCAATCTTGACATCACCTGAATATCTGAACCTCTCTTCTCTTCTTCTCTCAATAGTCGCAAATTAAATTATAATTTTGTGAAAAAAGTATTAGATGGCATTTGAACAGTTGCCTCTAACCTCTTTCAGTGCTTATACAAAAATGTTGTCTATTTCAAATTATTAAAAGTGTGAGGCAGAATGGAAAAAAAGAAGAAGAAGAAAAATCAATAAACAATATCAGAGGGCTTAAAATTACCGGTTTAATTACTTTGCCTTTCCCACACAGCCACAGCATCCATCCACAGAGTTGGACTCTGGCCTCTTTTTTGTTACCCCATTACTCCGTGCTGGCGGGATTTTACTGGGATCAGGAGACACGTCAGTGGGAAAACAATAGATAAATCACCGGCGCATTGATATTATGTGATAAAAAATGTCAACCGAATTTAATGCCGTAATAGCCGAAATTAATCTGCTTGCTGCACCCCACACCATGGACATAGATGCTCTACCCGTGCTCCGAGCATAATTGGACTCGATTAACAGCATGATGAAAAAATAGTACTGCTTGGATTTTGAAGGTGAAGTGGCGCTCAACAAAACTACCCCTTTCACCGCCCTGCCAAAGCCACGGCAATTTTTTTAAACACTGATCATTTTTCCCTGATGGAGGAAGGATTTTTAAGGCACCATGGATCGCACGGTACAAACAAAGCACACGGACTGTACTGAATATGGCTAGACATACAGGTTTTCCCACCAGTCCCTGTGAGCGCCTTTTAAAGGCAAATCCTCCTTAAAAGGTCTTTAAAAACCTACTTGCACATAAAACTTAAACTGTATCCCCAAGTAGATTGTCCTGCAGTTTTCACTTTTGCTTTTGTCACTTATATAATGGCGATAGATAAATAAGGATACAATAAGGGGGAAAAACATGCACCAGTTCATAATATAACTCCCCGGAAGAACAAGGTCAATAGCTATCTTCCCCTGATCCAGTCTAATTACCCTACACAGACCGAATCCTGCACTGCACATTGCATGTCGCGTACCGCCCATGCTATCAGGCAACATAACGATTTCAAGAAGAAAATACAAGACTTGAATTGATGAACTTAAATCAAGGAAAAAGAAAAAAGTGCATCTATGCCCAAGAAGCAGATAAAATAGGGGCGCCTGTTAAATAATGTTGGTTTTTGAGGTGAGGCCCATTGGGCTGCCAGGTAATAAGGGATGGAGGGGATCCATAATGCAGCTCACGGTTATAAATGGGTCTAGAATCACACTCATAAACCATCTAACCAGCTGCTCTCTACAGCTGCCTCAACAGAGGCCAAAGAGAGTAAATACTTGTGTGAAAAATATAAAATCACGTCCCACTAGACCTTTGAGTTCAATAGAGATTCAGCATGAAAGCCCTGGGAAAATAAAAGGGGAAAAGGTACCTCTCCAACAAACGCTCTGTGGTTTTGCTATAATTGATAAAATGAATCATGACAGCTAAGATGTTAGTATTTTTTTTAATTTGTCAAAATGTATTAAGCTGAACAATGGCTAATCTACTCAAATTGAAAAATTATTATTTTATTTTTTAGAAAGAATGAGTCTGACAAGTATAGTATTAGGGATTTTCCACACAGTGAGTTGGAACTGAGCGATCATATTTCGCTGGAGATGTTGTAAGTGTTTTTTGGATCGGTTTGTGCATTCAAGTGCAGTCCAAAAACATACAAATGTCAAAGGAAATATATTATAACACAGCGTTGCTAAATAAATATAATACATAATTAACCTGGAAAGGGATCAATCAATTGATAGTTTAATTCAAGTCAAATCTATGCTTTATTTCATACACCGGCACACAACAAAGCAAAAATGCACATTGGGCTGAGAAACACAGTCCCTGACAGATACCTATTTTGTCTCGCAAAAATTGCACTTTTTCTTATTTCAGCATCTAGAATTTTCTAACTTTGCATTGCAAACCATTGGTGGGCCCTGATTTAACAATTAAATTCTTATAGCTGTGTTTGGCAGTCTGAAGCCACGTAGCATTTCAGTGCTAACTTACATGAAAAACAAGTATCTTACAGAATGAGTGAGAAGGCTAACACTTCATTTTTATTTTATTTTATTTTTTGGTACGGTCATCAGAGGTTGCATAAGCTTTCTTGTTCATAATCAAATTTGTATATGTCTGTGCATATAGAGCAGACCTTGGCCAAAAACTACAACAATGTAATATGAATGTTGATTTTTTTTTTCCCTGTATGATTGGGTCGCAGTTGCAAAAAGATTGAGACCTGCAGATAATCTTGCAGAACACAACTGATGCCCTCTTCGCCCAATAATGGACTTACTTCACAGTCATTAGCAGTTGACACTAGCTGACTAGCTATAAGGTCAAATCATATGTCACTTGACAAATGCAACTCATTTTTGCTGAGGGATTTATATTGCCTATGATAAACCTTAGACAAATATATTAGTCATTGACAACGCAATCTCTAAACAGTATTGAAAGCTTAATTTCTTCAGGACCGGGTAACCCGAAATCTTGGTAACTTTAAATGATGCAATTTAAAACATATTTACCGTCCCAAATCCAAAAACTAAAATTTATTTTAAAAATAACATTCACTGTTTGTCTGGCCATCATCAATCAATCAATCAATCAGTTTAATTTTAATACAGCGCTTTTCACATGTTGCCATGTCACAAAGACGCTTTACATACAGAAGAATACAGTGTGTCCCAGGCCTGACCCCCCAAAAGCATGCCAGTGGCAACAGTGGCAAGGAAAAACTCCCTAGGCTGGCAGGAAGAAACCTTGAGAAGAACCCGGCTTAGTGGGGGATCCCATCCTCTGCTGGCCGGCACTGGGAGTAGAATTAATTAATTAAAATGACCATGATGTGCAAGGCCCTCCGGTAGAGGTTTTTTAGTTCCAAAAAAAAGTAATATCCGGAGGAGAGGGGTAGGGGCCCTGATGGTCCAGCCTAATGGTCCACTGGTAGCGGTGGTGAAAGTGATGCAGTCCTGCAGGGTGCCTCACATGATCATGGGCACAGTAGACGAGTAGATATTAGGTTGTACTGTTTACTCCTGTGTAGTGTAATGAAAGCCACTCATCTCACAGGTCTACTGCTAGGGACTGGTGGTGTTTACTCGTATGTAGTGTAATGAAAGCCACTCATCTCACAGGTCAACTGCTAGGGACTGGAGGCACTGTAAGGTGGTGGTGCTCCGTTTTCCCGACTTTCTTAGATTATTCCCAATGCTTCCAGACAGAGTAAGAGAGTATACGGCTAGAGAATGGTCACCAGCTGCTAGCGACTGGTGGTAGGTCCATCCCACTGTTTCCAGACAAGGCCCCCTTTAACCATATTGGGTGTATATTCAAGCATATTGGGTGTTGTTAGAGTTTCAGCTCTGGCTGTGTTTTGAACTATCTCAATAAATAATGTCTCCTGAAGGCCAAGAGAGCACGATTATCCCTCCTATTTATTTCAGCTTCTTAAAGAGGCATTGCTCAACAACAAAAGGCTCTTTTTGAAATAGGGTTACAGATGTACAGAATGTTACAGAAACGTGCACTGGATTACAGAAATTAACGCCGTCTCCCATTGTCCACATGTTATGCCGTGGTATGGCCACTCCTCTCCTCCATAGCTCATGGGCTTGCTGGTGCTGGCTGTGGGCCTGTGGCTGAGGTTTGATCAGGACACCAGGTTGCTGCTGAATGAAGAGGGTGCACCCAAGACCTTCTTCATTGGTGAGTGTAGGGAGCTGTGTAGGACGCTCCTGTCAACGCATGACACTTCCTTGCTTTGTAATCCATCTTGCAGATATATTGTATGAGGGAAATATATGTTTTACCATTTGTTGCAGTTATGTTGATTATATCCAAATGCGAAGAATGCTTAGCAATACTGCTTAATAGTAATTGCAAGAGTGCTCGGGCTGCAGAACAGGGTGAGCAGGCTCTTTCACACAAGATGTTATTTCAAAACTTGTAAGTTTGCATGGAAAAGGAAGTTCCATGGAGAGGTCAACAGACTGCAAACATGTTTCTACTGTCTTTATTCCCAAGAAGTTCACGGCAAGTGTAGCTATGTTGTCCTGAAATGACCGATTCTGCAGAAGTCAAATAACTAATCAAGAAAGGGGGACTACTTTTGCAGATTAAATGTAACCAATCAATGTTTCATTTTTGGGCTGTTCAGAATGCTATAAGAACTGTTGTATTTCTGGATGACTTTGGAACTCCTCTGGCTTAAGGGAACAGAAAAACATTTTTTCTTGAGCTCAATAAATACCAATTCTGTTTGAAAAATGTAATCTTGTGGAACTTTACATTATTATTAGTAATAATAAATAAATTAGTAATTCTCTTTTTGTTGAAGATTCCACGACAATTGCTATAGATAATTTCAGAATTCAATGTATGGAATAAAGTGGAAATAAAGAAAATGATCTTCACCAGTGTAACTGTCAAATAACTGGCATGATTGGTCTCCGTGACAGTGGATTTAAAACCCAGTCTCCATGTTCCATGCATTTTGTTATGCTTTTAGATTTAGATTAATCTTATACCACAATTTTTAAATAAAACTATTAGTACATTTTTGAGTCTTTCTGTTACTCTCCCCTGACCAACTGAATTTTGCTGCGAGTGATTCTTTTTCAGTTTGCTGAATGTATCTGAACTTTGCCAGGCACTCTGGTTGGCAAAGAGGAACGGTACTCATGGTCACTTGGTTAAAGGATGTAGCCCACTATAGGTGGACCTTTGGGTGTCAGACACACTTGCTCTACGTAGCATAAAAACAGGAAGCTGGGCTATAGATTAAAAATACACCGGGAAAATGGCAGAAAATTTAACAGACAGCGTAGACCTGAGTTTACAAGACTTTTTCGGTTAAATTAAAGTGCCTTAATGTCGACTGAAAAACAGGAGGTTCATATTTGCACAGCAAGTTTCATTTGCATTTTTCTGAACACAGCTGCAGTGACCCCTCCCTTCAGTAAAGTCCGTCTCATCCAAGCCCCTGTTAAACCCACTGAATCGGAATCCAGGCTGTCCTAATACAACCATCTAAGGCCACACAAAAATCACAGCTTTTTTCAAAGCTATTGCTATTGACTTCTTCTTCCAGCATCAGCACCATCTTTGTCTGATCACCATGGTAAGATGTCATAACAGGAATGCAAGCATTTTCTTTGCAATTGACTATGTTGGCAGGGTTTCTGCAACTTATAGTGGAATGTTCCTGTTACATGTTGCCTAGGCAACGGGATAAATATTGTGTTTGGCTGGCCCAGATTGGAAGCAGTTTTTTTCTTCTGCTTCAACGCTTTCCTCACTAATGTGTCTCAATAAAGAGAACCACTTAACAGCCCCCGTGGAGACTTTTTCTCCAGGTCTGACAATGGTGAGAGTGTGCCTGAGGGTGTGCTTTATTTCACACAAGAGCTACTCACAGGAAGCCAACTCTCTACACAGGAAGTGAGCGTGTAATTACGCTGGTAACCACAGCCAGCTCAGGTGGTAAGGGGATCCACTGAAAGAAAAATCCCCTACTAATCCGGCAGTGACTATACAACACGTATAGGCTATGTAACTGTAGTAATTGTATTGTACTACAGTAATTATCTTGTTATCTTAATATAGTTAATGTGCTGTTACTTGGTTTTGTTATAATAAAAAGTGATTTTTCTGGTGCATTTGTTATTTCTTATGTTAGCATGTCTGTATTTTTTGTAAGAATGAAGAATTCATTCCATCTATCTAAGACAATGAACCTCCTGTATGACAAGGTCATTTTCACATTTTGTAAACTCAACTTTCTAAAGTCGTAACTGAGGTTCAGCTTGCACACAGCTAGTACTGACATATCTTTAGCTGCACTCTTAGGTTCTTTACACTTCTTTTAACTTTGCTACCCCCACTGGCATTTGAGAATTTGGAATACAGAGCCTAAATTGCACAGCATTCTCCATCAATAACTTAACTATTCAAGTACCTATGGATTTTTAAAATGATCTCTATTTATGTTTGCATATTTTTTCATTTCCATTCATGTTCATGCAATGCAGTCATATGCTGTTGCAACTGGTACATGCAGGTAACATGTTGAGCTGCTAACTGAATTCTCCCACAGGAGGGATACAGCAAATGTTCTTTAATTTGAGGAGTGCAGAGTTTGTTGTTGACTGTTCTCATTCTGACTGTACTTTGTTTCGCTCAGGGGTGTACATTATAATTGCCGCTGGCGTACTCATGGTGCTGGTGGGCTTCTTAGCGTGCCGCAGGGCCATCCGTGAGTCGCAATGCCTCCTGGGATTGGTGAGTACCCCAGATTGAGTGCCTCCCCCTAAGCCTCTCCATGTAGGGTATGCAGGATAATCTTTAAGAGTGTACACTGCGCACATCACAATAAGTCACAAACACAGTGGCTTCAACGCTTTCAATCAGGAGAGCAGATATGAAAGCAGTTTTCTGAGTAGAAAATCATAGCATGCCTCATGTGCCCCTCTCTGCTTTGTGTAGTTCGTTCCCTGCCTGCTGGTCATCTTCGGAGCAGAGATTGCTGCCGGTGTGTTTGGGTTCTTGAACAAAGACAAGGTACCCTCTCCTGCACAGGTGTAAATAAAAACATGCTAGAACAAGATTTGTGCTACACAGCCTGTACAAGAAATGTCCAAGAAATAGTTGAAAAACATTTTGGGAATGCCGGTAGTCTTTAACCATTACTTACAGTTTTTTTTTGGATCATGTGTGGAAAATGTTGTTTTTACTTTGAATAATACAGTTTTATGGAATCATTATGGAATAGAGTTTTATGGAATCATGTTTTTATATTTTCTCAGATAATTAATGAAATCCAGAGCTTTTACGCCAAATCAATCACTGAAGTTAACAACAGCATCGTCTACCACAGAGTTGTGAGTAATTGTTATCATTTGTGATTGTAGCTAACCTGAATATTTACCTGCAATGGATCATCATCCATGGACGGATGACAAATTAAAGGAAAAACCTACAGTGAGGGCATCCGGAGACTCTGTTATGCTGTGGGGGGCATTTTCCTGGCACGGTTTGTGGCCAATTGTCCCCTTAGGGGAAGGGTCACTGCATATCATTACAAAGTTATTATAAAAACTGTAAAAATGATGTGAATCATATGCTATGACTCGTATACTCTGTGCCAAGGTGTATTGAAGATGTTCTGGCAGCTCATGGTAGCACAACAGCTTACTGAGACGCTTCATGTTGGTTTTTCTTTTAATTTCCCTGTCACCCTTGTTTGTACGTGTTACACCCTGGTGCACATTAATTATTCATTATTGGGACAGCTGATAGTGTAGTGGTTAAGGTGTACAAGTGGACGAATGGCGAAATTGTGAGCTGTGTAAATCGCTTTGGATAAAAGCATCTGCTAAGCAACTAAATTGTAAATTGAAAAGAAAGGAATCCCCGATTGTCACACACACAGACCAGCAGAAGCTCAAAAGTAAAACCGATTAGGAAAGTGGCTTTCCTATGTTGAATTTGCATGTCAAAAATTCTGCTTGTATCCTGTTGTGCAATATAATTCCCAGTTTTTTTTTTTCCTCACAAGAAAAAAGTCAAACAACAAAATTATACATTGAGTACCAACCGAAATACATAGGCCCTCCCTGAGTTGTTGTACACCCTTGTGTCACTATTATTGAGTATGAAGACCAATCCTGTCTGACTCAGCCTTCTTATTGGGATCTCTCTTCAGCTCACTTGCTGTGGAGTTTTTTTGCCAAACCGCTCCCTCTGCCCTGAAGCCAAGAATGAAATTAAGGTAAAGCATTAAACATGCAGAGTGTTCTCCTCCCCCTTGCACAGTTTGTAAACACAAAAACACAGGCCGCCCTCCCTGAGCATAGGACCCTACAAGAGCCACAATAGCCCTTTAGCTGAGATTAGTGAGTGCTCACACCTCTGGGCAGCAGATAAAAACAGCCTTGGTTTTATTAGCTGTGTCACAGCTGGTGACGATGACTCCACGGCTGTACTTCAGGTATGTGGCAGACACCCAGCCAGAACAAGGCATCCTCACTGTCTAATTGCTGCGAGATGATGACATTGCTGAAATCACATCACAGAGACCTGTCAGCGTTGACTTCTTCCTTGCCTGTAACACCCGGCACTGGAACATTCTTTCTAGTTTCACATGCATGACCTTGACCAAAGGCCTTCATATTTGGCTGTGGAACCTCTGGCCTGAATTTTGTAAACGTGTCTTCCAGGACTGTAACAAAGCCATCACAGACTTTTTCAACAAGAGGCTTTACATCATCGGATTAACAGGCATTGGAATCACAGGAGTTATGGTGAGTGTTGAAAGAACAAAAACTTTTTTTTTACTGTTTATTTTCAGCCAGTGTAGTCTTTATGGCAAGTCTTATTTGCTACACAATAACACTTAATTATTTGCTTTACAATAATAAAGACTATTTTGTGGCAGTTAATTCCAAAAACAACTTCAGCATCATTACCAAACCTTCTGTCCCACAGAAATGTATTTTTGACTAATCTCATTGCTTGTACAAAATTCTGAACCCGCAGACCTAATGCTGCTACTCCACCTAATTGCTCAGATATATAAACCTGTTTCCTAGGAGTCAGACTAAAGCAATAGTTAAAATCGTGGCAGTGTCCATAACAGTGGATGTGTCCTGTTCTTCCCTCAGGTCATTGGCATGATATGCAGCAAAGTGCTATGCTGTGCTATACGGAACAGCAGGGAGGAGAGCTAGCCTTCTTGTCCCCCCCATCCCCACCCCCACTCCACCAATACTCAACCTTGATCTGGTGGAACAAGCTGATGAACTGGGATGGAAGTTTTCCCTACTGAGCCAACTCCTGTTGCTTGGATAGCTGTCATAGGAATGCACTGTTGCCAGGGGAATTCCTTTCCTTTTCCCTCTCCCTCCAAAAAGTATTACCCAATCAAATAATGTGCCATGTGACATTTTCCACAAATTTAGGAAGGTTTAATATTCTTGTAATTCCTTGATGCCTGCATTATAACTATGAGGGTGTCACCTTCATTTCTACCCAGAAGTGTTGCCAGTAACTGAGAATCAGCTTGTCATGCCAATGCTATCACGGGCACAAGTTGTTTTATGGACCCATACACAGAGACACAGAAACAAAGGAGTGTAGAAAATGCATGATTTAACGTCTGAGGCTGAGGTTTCCGTAAACAAGAAGTAATGCGCGCAAAAAAAAAACAAATAAAAAAAAAAAAATACTAGGCAAAGCACAAGACAACCCAGCAGTGAGTGGTGAAACAAGACTAGTGTATATATAGGGGAGTGCTGGGCAGGTGATTGATAAACAATGACTAACACCGGTGACTGATTAAGGGAAATGTTATTGCAGGACAAATGAAAACAGGATGAATGAAACAGTGCACATGATTTAATGGAATGTTAATTGAACGATTGGTTGACTGAAAAACGTGACAGACTAACAGAAAAGGTCACAAATGCAACCTTTGTTTTTTGGCTCACAGGACCCCTGACTAGGAATGCCTTCAGCATCGGCCACGAGACACAACCTCTGACAAGAGAAACAATTAGCTTGTTAAGCTAAAGACCAAAGTCCAAAGACTCAAGGAACCAATTGTACTCTAGTCTTTGGCTCCAGAGAGTGAAGAGTCCTTCTTCATATCCAAACTCATTCTCAGCAAGCTCCGTTACACCTACAACTATTCCTTCCTACCTCTTTATTGTTTACATAAATAGGTAGATCCACTGCAAACGATGCTCACAGATTAATTCATTGTTTTCATTTGCAGCAGCACTCACATGCGTTGCTGAACATGTAAAAATATCTAATATGTTAGAGTCAGAGTGTTCCTAGAATTCGGGGTTTGCTGGAGTACCCAGTAGTTGGTGTGGGGACTTACGTAACTCAGTGCTCCTCTGCACGTACACAGATATCCCTAGCTTGACTGCTGTTGGCACACAACACCTCATGGCAACCTCTGCAAATCTTGTCTGCGTTCATCATGGCCCGTACCCGCCCCTTCCTCAGCTACAGAGAACCTCAGCTATCACTGGTCTCTCTCTGGTTGCCTGAAAGCTGCAGTAACAGTTAGCTCAGGGGGTGAAAATAGCACCCTGATGCTCAGCAAATTTAACACCTGCCCTCCTGGTTTCATTGGAGAGGCGACCCACAGACTGGGATAACCCTTGTCTATTGTGAACAATGACAACACTTGGAACTGGTGTTAGTCTGTTTATTTCATGTGTACCGAGACATCTGACAAAAATATGCATAGTTGTGTACATTTTTTATTTGTCTCGTCTGTTTATTTTTTTACTGTTTTGGTAAGCGATTTGTCAGGAATGTTGTGTTGAGCTGTATATACTGTGGAGAGATCTTGTTGTAGGTGTAGTAAGTGAGTAAGTGACTCAAAATTCCCTTTCAAAGTTCCAATTGGGATGCGGCCAGTCAACCATCAAATCCAAGAAGAAAATAGAAATCCATTTTGTATGATAGTGCTTTTAATAACGTGTTGGCTCTGAACATCATGTTTGAGATTCTGTACAAGACAACGTTTAAAAGTTTAGTTATTTTATTAAGTTTCCTGTTTTGTACAATTTTTGTTATTGAAATGCCAAAGAAAAGGTGACAACCTATCTGCCTTCATGTCTCTGGCCGACCAGGCACACCTTGATGTGACACAGGAATATACAGGAACATGATCGCGTCTGCCATACTGGTATTCAGATTAGTCTTCGGATGGAAGTAATGGTTTTATAGCTGTGTGTAGGGCTCTGCCACGGCTATTATACAGCCAGCTTCACTGTAAATTAAGCTAGCTCTAAAGTGTACAAAAGTGTACATTGTTACCTGCTCTTTTATAGGTAAAACAACAGTGTTTGGAACCAGATCTTGGTTTGCGAAGCTAGATCTGTGCTGCATGGCGAAACCTTAGGTTCACTTAACAGAAAGCACATACATCAGCGCCCTCAACGTTTTTGTCGGCGCAGCTCCCAATGTCAACCAGCGCATTTTTTGTCTTGCCAACCTAGCTCTTGTCTTGTTGATGTAACTCCATGCCTTCGGCCTAGGTCTAACACTGTCGATTCAAGCAATTTTGTTGTCATAGCTCAACATTTTGTCAACGCAGCTCAATATTAACCAGTGTTGGTCAACACACAACAATTTTGACCTCCCTTTGGATAACACACATCTCGTAGCAACTGTCATGGTTATTTCAGTTTTTTTATTCAAGGGGGCTTTCCACCAAGGTGGAGGATGCAAAAGAGGAAACCCATCGGCCCATGGACATGACTCTGGTGTGCGCTGCCTTTGGCAGGATGCTTACTTCCACATCCCCAAGAAACTGAGACACGGAAAGGACCTTTTACTTGGCCTTCCAAGGGAAAAGCAACTCGTGTTCTGTCGTTCTCGCTGCCAGGGGCTCCATGTGTCTTCACAAAGTGTGCAGACATGAATCTGGTCACCCTGAGGCTCTAGGGCATCAGGATCCAGAGCTATCTGGACAATAGCTTATATGCCCTGAATAGCAAAATCACTCACTGCACGTCATGGACCTGAGAGTAAACCACACAAAAATCCATCTGGAACCAGCTCAGGTAGCAACATACCTGCGTCTGAAACTAGACTCTTTGTCCGTGCACTCTACTTTGTTGGACGACAGGGTAAAGCGGATTGTAGCCTTCCTGGACCTTTTAAAAACTGGGATGAGGGTGATACCAGATAATTCTGCGTCTGATGACATCAGCATCACAATCCCTTCCCTTGGGCCTAGTATGCACATGCCCCCTACAGGCATAGTTTAAGGTTTTTCACCTTTGTTGAACTACAAGATCTCAGTTTCCCTGAGTTGTCTTTGGGCACTCACTTGAAGTTTGGCGTGCTAACGAGATGTGGAATGCATGGAACATGCAGGGTGTGTGTGGGCTTCTCTGGCGCAGGCACCACATAAACCTCCTGGAGCTGCAGGCTTTCTTTTTGAGTATGAGGTTGCCCAATTTCAGATGGTTGAGATTCTGCCCCAATCACAAATGGATCTCCTTTTCCTTCTGGCAGTCCACCTGAGTGGCAAACACAACTGCAAACCTCTTGTCAAGAGGTGAGTCTCATCTGAGTAAAATTCAGAAAATTCTTTGCCCCCCCAGGAAACAACACATTGTCCCCTCTGGTTCTCCATAAAAAGAGACGCAGAGTGTTTAACCATAGATGCATTAGCACAATGCTGGCCGAAGGGCCTACTCTACGTGTTTCTGATACACCCATTCTCCAATTCTGCCTGGGGAATTGGCATTGAAATGGACTAGGAGGCCGTGGTTTAAAACCCCGATTCAACTCCTGCGTGGCATGCCATGGAGCTGCCAAGTGCCTGCAATCTTCTCAGCCAAGTCCAGGGCACATTTTGGCACCACAACCTGTCCAGCTTTCAACTATGGGTTTAGCCTCTGAAAGGGCCAGTTTAGGCCATCTGGGCCTCTCTGACAGAGTTATCGACACTTTCTACAAGAACTTGACATTAGACTTGACAGCATTATCAATTTCTATTTGTAAGTAGAATGTTTGTTTGCTATTGGTAACAGTCAAAGTGCCAGCCCCAGTCCAAACAGAGTGTGGCTCAGTGGCTATTCCATGAGAAGATACCTCTTGGGCAATGTTCCAGGGTGCATCATCTGCAAAACATCATCTGGCCGACCTCCCACACGTTGATCAGATTGTACTGGCTACACGTGGACACACAATGCCCTGGAATTGGAATGAGAGTGCTGAGGGCAGCGGCTGGAGCCAAGAAAACTACTGCCACCCGACTAGGTGTGTTACCCGTGCATGTATGTGACTTGTTGCTATTACTCAACCTGCTTGGAGCCCCTTTGGCTTTCCTCAGACAGCTATGGTATGCTCACCCATTAGTGATGGTTCATATTTCGTATTTGAAAGGGAATTTTGAGTTATTACCATAACCGTGTTTCCCTGAAATAGAAATATAAACCATCAGTCATCATCGGTGCTACAGTGGCTCAGAAGAAAAAACGGAACGAACTTTAGTCACATAACAGGGGTGCTCTCACATCAGATTCTACTTGGGTCTTAGGGAAATAACCCATTAGTAATGGTTAATATTTATATTTCATGGCTATGATGATAACCCAACAATTTCAGGAAAACAGAAGCTTTTGATAAAATATTTGGTTAATAAACACATTATAAAAAATCAATGATATTAAAACAGCTCACCTTTGAATAGGTTTAAAGGCCCCATGTCACATCCAGTTTTCTCACTTAAAGCAAATGACTGAATATGTTAACAGCTGAGTTTGCTGGGTGTTAAGCCAACATCTGACTGGTTTGAAGGCTGACCTCTCAAATTACCACTAGTGTTTCTGTCCGCATTTCATGACATGACTTGATGTCTAGAGATTGAAGTTTCAAGCTGCAGCACAAGCCAAGCTCATCTTATCAGTCAGTGGTTTGTGTCAATCAAACTTTTTTGGAACAGCAGTTCAATAAATTACATTTTGGCAAGGTATCATTTGATAGACTTTAAAATACCAGTCCTGGTTATGTTCTTAAGACTCAATTAGAAAATTTAATAAGTCTTATTAAAAAGATCTTTTCAGTTTCAAGATATTTATGAAAAACATTTGAGATGGATTATGCATACTGGATACACCCAGAATTTACGGTTTCACCCCTTAATGTTGTCATTGTATATATGGGTCATCTTTCCTGCAATGACAGCTGCAGATGCCAGGCATGCACGGAGAAGCTCTGTGAATTGCAGACTGGTCCTGCGGTCAGGTGTCAGTGCTACTTTTTTTACAGGCCTTCCCACAAATCCACCAGTTGTCCCTAGCTTAATGCAGAACCTCTTCCCCATAGGTAGAGGTAAATTAATGTTCATTTTGTTGTGACATTAATTTTAACACAGGGACACTACTTTCAAACACTTTTTATGCCCTCATAAAATAAAGTAGTGGAAATTTTAAAAAAAAACAGATGCACCTGGGTTTGAAAGCCAAAATCATTGCCGGGATGAACCCATCAAAAAGGTCAGATATCCTTTCCAAGCAATTGAAAATAAAAAAATGCAATGTGTGGATATTACTCGCAGCCCTTAGTTAGGTTAGAAGTCATCAATCAGGATATATAAATAGGATCTTGACATGCTGTCAGCTTTAGAGCTTGATATTCTCTGTCAGCTGCTGCAAATATGCACCACCACCACCGATAGGCTTTATGTGAAGCAATAACAATTGTCAATTTTGACTGTATTAAAATACTGTGGTATAACAGTGGGCAGGGGATCTTTGTCCTACCGTTATATGACCGACCAGCCTGACATTCTGGGCCTGAATGCTGATAGCCAACAGTCAGTCCTCAGCTAAGTAATCAGTACAGGTGGAGACATTGGTTAATCAGCTACAGCATAAAAGGCTGCTGGTTTCTTTAGCTGGTCCCTGTTGCTGAGGGGAAAGCTTTGGTGAATATTTAGAGCCAGTTTGAAATGTGTGGTGGAAAGCTTAGTGTTTTGGGGGGATTTTGACCTGTTCTGTAAGATAACCTGATTTTGCAGCCACAATCTTTTTATACTGCCTTAACCCTGGCTTTTGTCCCTTTTGTCCCTCTGCCTTGACATTAAAGAAGCAGTGTTTTCTTTAAAGACAGTCACCATCTGGAGATTTTTGTGATCTGAACTTAACAACATGCCCTACACCCAGTTTGCTACAATACATCCATATGAAAACATTTATTGATGGCACAGATAAAACATTTATTGCATTGGTATGCGCCATGTATTGCATAAAACTAAAAGACCCAAACACCAGCAGTATAAATGGAAAAACGTTTTTTATTATTAATTAGAATACATCCCTAGACTTACATTGTTTACAACTGCACATTTTATACATTTATGCAGCTGGATATTTATTGATTTTAGTAAAGAGTTTAAGAGTACATCCTCATTGGTATTAGAACCTGAAGTCTATTGGATACAATTCAAGTCCCTGAACCACTAGGCCATCTTCTGCCTTTAAGGTACTTACATATTTTATTTTATAATTTAAATGGAAAACACTGACATGTTATAACAATTACATTACTTTTACCACTTAAAATAAATTTCTTAATCATTCAACAATATTGTTAGTTGTTAAGTCCTTTATCATTTAGTCGACCAAAAACCAGCTATTGTCATATTTTACATTACATGTTAAGTTTCTTTGCAGGCGATTTTATCCCAAAAAAATAATAAAAATTTGGTTGGAATGTCGCAGATTGTGGCGATACCATAGCAAAACCACAATTTATCCTCCACCTGAGCTAAAATCTAAATCTACTTGGTCCATCTGTCTAGAAGACAAAAACCATGGCAAGGCCTGATTATCTCGAACTTTAAAAGACAAAAATAAATAATAATAATATTTTTTTTAACTCAAGTTATCCTCTACAAGGACACCATAGTCTCAGGAATTCACAGTATTGGTCTGAATCTTCTTTGAAAGCAACCATTTTATAAAAGAGGTTTTTCCTTTGAAAGTTTTGAAAGGATTAAATGGTGTCATTAAAAAGAGATCATACAATGTTAAAAGATTAAAACTTCAATGAAGTGCCAGTTAATTGTTATCACCATTTCAACAGAAAACAGTAATCTTTTAGGAGTCGACATGGGCTCCCACCTCCATACACTATAATTAGAACCGAAGAAGGGTGAGAAAGGTTCTACATTCTAAACCTTGCAACATGTTTTAGTAGAAATCCCTCCCTCACTGAGGGAAAGATTTTGTGGCACTTTGGAGACTGAGGGGGCCACAATGCTGGCCCCTTCTGCTCTTTAAGAGCCAAGTTTACATTGCATCAATGTAACAGCTTTTAAATAAGCTAGTATAACGTAGTCAAGTTCAAAAGATGGGAAGCATTCATATTTTTGACAAAGACAACGTATTTTACTGGTTCATGATGATGACAAACCTTGAAATATCAGTGACTCTTGCCCTGGATTACCAGTAATTTAAACACTTTCTGCTCCACAACCAGCTCAGTTTCATTCTTGTTTTCTCTGTAACACGCAAAAAGTACCTGAAACTGCCTTAGACTGTCAGTTAAATACTTGGGTTCTCATGTTCGAGTTTGTGTGTAGAGATGCAAGGCTTTGAGGTAGCCTAAGCAGAGTAGAGGTTGAAGGGGGTATAGCCAAGGATAAACTCCCCCACTCCAACAACATACATGACCTGCGCAATGCCAAACAAAGGCGCAATGACCAGAGCCCTGCAGCCAGCACCCTTCAGGAAAGCAGAAGGGCCCTCCTTTCGCATGATCTTACTGCAGGGGGGAAATGGATAAAGAACATTTACTTATTTTATGCACCTCCAGTTGCAGGTGCAAAAAAAGATAGAGATCACAGAATTATTCAAATTTTTACAGTTAAGGACAGGTCATTGAGCGCAAAGAAGACACACCCCATTCAGCTTACCTAATGCAGTCCCCCACCCCGTTGTAGCTCTCCTCATTGGCACCTTTGCTCAAGGACTGTAGTCTTGTCTTTATAACTAAGTAATAATACACAGGCATTTAAGTTCACAGGCTGCCTACTCTTTCACACTGCAAAGGAGGTGCTGATAAGGAAAGTGAGGCAGAGACAGGGATCCAAACGGACTCACCATCACAGGGGTTGACTGCCACCGCCGCTGTGGAGCCGGCCACACAGCCAGAGAAGAAGGACCAGTAGAATGGAGAGGC
Source organism: Hiodon tergisus (assembly GCA_025775045.1). NCBI lineage: Eukaryota > Metazoa > Chordata > Actinopteri > Hiodontiformes > Hiodontidae > Hiodon > Hiodon tergisus. Next base: position 9,640 of record JAOVYW010024652.1, on the reverse strand, counting down.
CCCTAAGGAGTTGGGCTGGCCCAAATCGTTCAGGCGTGCAAACAGGGGGAAGTACACCACCGAGAAAGGAATATCTCTAGAAAAAACACGCAAAAATTCAAGTAACGGCAAGCAAACATGGGCATTCTCAGACGTACAAAATATGTTCCCACCTCATGAGCGTGGCCCCCAGCCCTCGGTAGAGGCCCTGAGGCCCTTGGCTGAGCAGTAGCTCCCGCGCGATCTGAGTGGCCGACACTCTCTGGACAATAGGGGCTGGCCCAGCGTTGTAGGAGCAGCTCAGCACAGCATTGGCACTGCCTAGCTTCACCGAGGGCAACATGGCTGGCTTCCACTGCTGGGCAGCTGCAAGTGGGGACAAAGAAACAAAGAAACAATTTACAACTTTAAACTCAAGGCAAATCTAGGGAATGAAAAGGTGGTATGGAGTGCCTTGTGTGATCACCCAGTCTCCCTGAATCCTGCAGCTGAATCTTGAGCATCTCCATGGGAGTGGTTATGAAGACCTGACACAGCCCTGCACCACACCCAGCCAGCATCTCACTGAACACAGTGAGTCCCTTCCTGGCACAAAGACACAGCCCTGAAGAGGTGTTGTTCCGCCTCTGTATTTGAACACACTTGCTAGAGTACAATTCTTCACCTGGTTTAGCACACTGATCACATACCCTTCTCTGCCGAGGTGGTGGCGGAAGAAGTCGTTCGCAGCGAGTTTGATCGCCTTCTCTGGGGTGACGAGGGTCAGATTAACGGCAGCTCCTGAAAAAACAAACAGTCAGCAGGTACTCCCGCAGGGTGAAATATATCCATGCACAGATGGGTCTAATTTACATGAATGTCCTTCACCATCAAACCAGATCTAGTCTTGTGCCAATACAAAATTAAGGCTGTGGACATATCATGTTTTAGAGAGGGAGCAGGGGTGTGGAAGTGAGACTATACACTGGTACGGTCATGGAGGGTTGCTGCACAAAAATCGATATGACATGACTGCATCAGTTTGTACAGCAAACTGCAGCAAGAGAAAATAGATTCAAGACAAGGCTACACTTATAGGGACATGTTTATAGGGGCAAACCAAGGGTAGAAAAAGAAGAGAGCTATATCAAGGAAAAACAAGAATACAAGGGGTATTTATAAGACGTGAGATCAATCCGCACACAGGGAGGAAAGATAATCCTTAGACAGCGTTCATTACTATAAAACTTTACACATTTACATACTAGGATAGTTATACAAATGTCCAGATGTGTTAGTAGACAGTGGTAAGAAAGACTGTAAAAGATTGCAGAAATGAACAAAAACAGAAAAAAGAGCCTAGTAATTCAGCAGAATAGCTTGAAGCATAAAATGATTTGCCTTAATCAGCTAGCCTTCAATATCCTCAGGGACCCATGTCTGTAATATGAAAAACACAGATGCAGACAAGCAGCATGGAATTTTCACAACTGGTTTACATTTTCCCCAGATACAGATCACTGTAAAACATGGGTTCCGCAGGAAGGTTCCCTTTCATGTCATAAAAATGCACTGCCTCAGAAAACATGGAATTTTGTGTAAAAATAATTCCTCAAAGATTTAATATCCATGAACTGGTTCATTTTCAAACAAAAAAAACACAGGACATTTTATGGTAACATTTATCCTGCTGTACCAGTTTAAGTACCTGTGTGTATTAATGTATTTGTAATCAATGCAGGACCAAGTTTCAGGAAGGGCACTTGTATATATTAGGCATATTATATACACAGGTACAGTAAATACACAGGTACTGTAAATCAGGGGTTCCCAAACTCTGGCAGCTTGCGCACCACAAAAAAACAAAGTACCAGAACAGACTATATCTAAGTTTCACCTGGTTTTCCAGAATTTCTTCTTATTAATATTTCATACTTAAAGGCCATCTTGTTTCTTCCCTTGTGAGTTAATGTTAGCTATAGCTCAAGATATTAGATTATTTGTGCATTTAAACAACGTAATATTTGTATGTTGAAACTTTAAATGAATCTGCGATCTAGTTAACTAAATCTTATTGTAGTCCAATAAATAATTAGATTAAATATGTCCTGTTATTTTGCAAACTCAGAATGGAATACTGAGGAGATAAATTAATCTCCCTTGGAAATATGAGGAGGAAATATAAGAGGCATGAAAACGGGGCACCACAGGATACCAACTAAATTCTTTATTCGAGTTGAAACAAAGTCATTTTTAATGTGTTGTACAGCAGTGGGTGGGGGAACTGTGTCCTGCCCCTTTAAGACCAGCCTGACATTCCGTGCCTGACTGATGATTGCCAACTGTCCTTAGCTGAGTAATTGGTACAGCTGGAACCAATGGCTAATCAGCTATATCATAAAAGGGTGCTTGTTTCTTCAGTCAGGGCCTTTACCTGAGGGGAAAGCGTGAAGTTTAAAGCTTGTTTAAGCTGAACTGGATTTAGATATAGTGAATGTTTTGGGATTTTGACTTTTTTTTTTCCTGTGAAAACCAGATTGCACATAGACCTATTTTTGTACAAGAACCTGTTTTGGCAATTTACCTTTTGATGGGTTTTTTTGACCCTGGCTTTGTCTTATTCCATTGTACCTCTGCCCAAATAATTAAATGAACAGTGTTTCTTTCTAAAAAATAGTCTTTTATTGGTGAATTTTGCATTACTGCGATATACCCTACACCCAAGTGGTTATATTATAGTAAAGTTACTTAAATAAATAAATAAATTTGTGAATATGATACAAAAGCGATCTATGTCATTTGAAACAAAATAACAAAATAAAGTTAGCTCAAAAAGTAAGCGGTAAGAAAAATATACGGGAAACTCCTGGTTATAACCGAGGTGGATGAAACTTGTAGTTGTGTAAGGCTTATTTAAGTATATTAGCCAGTTTATTTTGCTATCTAGAGTTGTATATGGCAAACTAACAAGGCAAATGCGAAAATTGCATAATTCAGAACTTTAACCTAGATAATAGGAGAATAGAACTTCATTGCTATGATGGCTATAAAATTATAGCAATGCCATTATACCACAACCCAGACACATTTTGGCTACATGCCTGAAATAACTAATACACAAAATTCTAAGAATAGCCTATTATAAAATTGCACATTTTTCCAAATACCACCTGGGAGTGTCTGGGGTACTACCAGTGGTACGAGTACCTTAGTTTGGGGATCCCTGTCCTAGATCAACTGAATTTGAATATTAAATTGATAATACTTTAAATTTAAATATGCAGATGGAAAGTTGGTGCATTGGAGAAATATCTTACCTCTATACATCCCAAAGTAACCTTCAGACCGGACTGTTTTGATAAGGCAATCCACCCTTAAACAGAAAACAAAGGTGTCTATCCTTTTCTGTGGATATCTGTCTCTTTACTACTGGACTCACTGAAGTGTCTACCCACACCGCATGGCTTTGAACTACATGGCAGATTAGACAGGACAGCAGTACATACACAAGAGGGGCTTAATGTGTTGACAGCTCAATGGGTGTACCAGGCGAGATAACAGGTCTAGCCTGTCATACATTCCAATAAGATTACTAGCTTCGAGGGAAGAATAAGGCCAGCCATAGCTGGTCTTCAACTAACAACACTGTATGCTGATGACGACGCAAGGAGTGGGCCCACTGGCAGCAATGGAGGAAATCATGTTCAGGAAATAATCTACTCTCACCATTTAACTGTCCAGACGGTTCAGGTTAAAATAATGTGAAGCATGACTTACATGCTCTTGTAGACCTGCTGGCCACCTCTCTGGTTCTGAAGCCTGGTCTTGACAAGATCGATGGGAAACACACAGGTCACTCCCACAATGCCAGCAAAGCCTCCATTAATGAGTTTAGCAGGAAGGCTGTAGAGATATCACAATTATTAGTAAACTTCCAGGATGACTTAAACACAACACATTTACATTATTTGCTGATCCAAAGCATGACCTTTTTTAAAAGACACAACGGCAGTGTACCAAACCATCCGCTTTGTTTTCTGATGGCACTACAAGAGCATTCCTACAAATATTATTGTTGGAATATTTAGAACAGTTTGTTGATTAGCATTTCACTTTTTGGTATTCTGGATTTTAAATAAGACTACAGAATGGATATTTGATATGTGCTGGATTTGAGAAAACAATTTTTTTTGAAAATTCAGCTTTCTGACTACTGTTTCATGGGATACCTGACGCATTATACACTATATGGACAAACGTATTGGGACACCTACACATTACACCTGTAGGAGCTTTTATGACATTCCATTCTAAATCCATAGGCATTAAATACGAGTTGGTCCCCCCTTTACAGCTAGAACAGCTTCCACTCTTCTGAGAAGGCTTTCTACAAGGATTTGGAGCATGTCTGTTGGAATTTTTGCCAATTCTTCCAGAAGAGCATTTGTGAGGTCAGACACTGATGTTGGACGAGAGGGCCTAGCTCGCAATCTCCGTTCTAGTTCATCTCAAAGGTGTTTTATAGGGTTGAGGTCAGAGCTCTCTGAGGGCCAGTCAAGTTCTCCCACACTAAACTTATCCAACCATGCCTTTATGTACCTTGCTTTGTGCACTGGGGCACAGTCATGCTGGAACAGAAAAGGGCCTTCCCTTAACTGTTTCCACAAAGTTGGAAGCATAGAATTTTCCAAAATGTCTTGGTAAGCTGAGGCATTAACATTTTCCTTCAGTGGAACTAAGGGGCCTAGGCCAACCCAATAGCATTATCCCTCCTCCACCAGACTTTACAGTTTTACAACGCAGTCAGGCAGGAAACGTTCTTCTGGCATTCGCCAAACCCAGACTCGTCCATCAGACTGCCAGATAGAGAAGCGTGATTCATCAAAGAACACGTTTCCATTGCTCCAGAGTCCAGTGGTGGCGTGCTTTATACCACTCCATCCAACGCTTGGCATTGTGCTTGGTGATGTAAGGCTTGCATACAGCTGCTCGACCATAGAAACCCATGCCACGAAGCTACCGGCGCACAGTTTTTGTGCTGATGTTAATGCTAGAGGAGGCTTGAAACTGCAGTTATTGAGTCAGCAGAGCGTTGGCGACTTTTATGCACTATGCGCCTCAGCACTCGGCAACCCCGCTCTGTAACTTTATGTGGTCTGCCACTTCGTGGCTGAGTTGCTGTGGTTCCTAAACTCTTCCACTTAAAGTTGATCGTGGAATATCTAGGAGGGAAGAAATTTCACGAACTGACTTGTTGCAATGGTGGCATCCTACTCAAATTCAGTGAGCTCTTTAGAACGACCCATTCTTTCATAAATGTTTGTAAAGGCAGACTGCATGGCTAGATGCTTGATTTTATACACCTGTGGCAATGGGACTGAATGAAACACCTGAATTCAATAATTAAGAGGTCTGCCCCAATACTTTTGACCGTATAGTGTATATCACCATGGACCACAATCTAGCCTTCAAGAACCATGTCCTTTCAGTGACCCGTTCCAGCAAATCTGCCTATACTTTATAGAGCAATAAGCACAGCTTGGTCCAGGCACTGGTGATCACCTGTCAACTGCAATTTACTGCTAGCTGGCATGCCAGCCTCCTCTACAAGACCTCTTAAATCGATTGAGACCACTACTGCCCGTGTGGTCTTCAACCAACGTAAGTTCACCCATGCTATTCCTCTCCTCATCAAGCTCCACTGGCTTCTTGTTGTTGCTAGGATTCACCACATGATCCTCACCCTCACCCAACCTTATATACCCACCAGACCCTTGCAATCCCCCACTGCCAGACGTCTAGTGGTCCCCTCTCTGCAGAATCGAACATCAACCAGTCAACTCGTTTTATCACTTGCACCCAAATTTTCTCATGTGCCTTTATGGGGAAACTGAAAACTCACCTATTCCGGCAATACCTCACACCACAACCTAGAATCTCTTCCTAGGAACTGTGATTATAAAGCCTGATTTTTTTCTTGGTCTTTATTAATTATTTGTACTTGATCTGTGTGTTATCTCCTTAGTAGCACTTGTCTTAGTACCTACTTCCAGTACTTCTCAATAGGGAATGATAGCTTGGCATCTTATGTTGCACGTTAACCCTTAAACTTTGGCAGTTTTGTATGTCGCTCTGGATTAAAGCATCTGCTTAATGATTAAAATATAAAAATGCAAAATTCATGTAGAGAACATTAGCTATAAAAAATCATTCAACTATATACTTATTTTGTTTGAAATCAATAATAGTCTATAATGAGCTTTAAAAAAGTTGTATTTTGTTAAAACCAAAATCTCAAATATTAAAAATGTTTCCCATGTGTGAACAAAGCTGAGAAAAAACTACCAAAAAATATATACACTTTCCAATTAAGATCTGCTGGATATTCCGAAAATTTCAATTAGCCATGTTAAATCATCTTGATTCAAATCATGGTCATTCACTAAAACCTATTAAAGAGCATTGTTAACAATTTTTAATTGATTTTTAATTAATTAATTTAATTAATTTTTAATTTTTAATAGGCAGGTCATGCAAGTAACACACTCATTATGAATTATATTTGCCCCGTTTTGGTAAGTATCCCTTCTAAATCAAATTGGCTAGTCTTAAATTATTTCAGCTTTCATAATGAAGAGGCAAGACCCAGGACCATGCATTACAAAACCTAGCTAGAAAGGTTTAAAAAAAGATACTAGTGCAATAGATATTCTCCTGGGCAGGAGATACGTGCACTCGAGATTGCCAATACATAACTGATCACCATAAATAAACATGAAAACATTTACAGAAACAGTATAAATGTTCTATACATACAGTAATGTAGACAAATTTTTGTGACTGATTAGCCTAATTATTTTGATGGTAGCTGCCAACAACAGCAAAAGTCTTTCCAATACATGCATCATCACATTAACAACAACAACACAATTATAGCACATTTAGAAAGGCCTTTCCCCAAAACAATAATAGTGGATGTTCTGCATACCTAACCTGCTGCTGAGACATGGTTACTTTATGATAAGCAGGAAGAGCAGGGTAGATGTCTTAGGTCTGCAAGGTGGTTTTCGAGAGGCGGATCGCAGGGGGCCAGAGTGGGGAAGGGAAGGAGAGATTGTTATATATAGGTTATCAATTTGGCTTCCGGACCTGCATGCAAAACTACACCGCTACTCTGCACAATGTCATCCAACCAGCATGCAGAAGGAGCCTCCCAATTTCCACGCCCCCAAAGCCAGTCCATCCCCCAATCAATGATAGCAGAGGAGTGTGACAACATGATGTAGGACACTGCAGAAATCTGTCCTGTCAGCAAATACCTGGAGGCTCTTATACACAGACACTGGTTACGCTAGGGCAAGGCATGAAAGAGGATCCTTTCAGGATGTCTAAATAACCACTTGGTCTTGGCCCTTTGGTCATGTTGACCACAATGTGCTTTTGCAAGAAAAAACAGAGGGAGGACAGCACCGGCCACTTGTAGTTGTTTTCTTCCAAGAGAAGGCTTTTTTGAGAACACCTAAAATCTCTTAAATATTGTTATATTCTGGATAAGCTTGATAAGGAACATCAGAGTGCTGAAGCTGTTGAGCTACTAACTCTTCGCTTAACAACTTTATTATTCAGTATACACTATCTTGTCTTGTAACCTTGCTGCCTGAACTCAGGAGATCGTTTTCCAGTTTTTATGATTGCCCCTGGAAAAATGCCATCTCTCCAACGCGTTATGACGATTACATTTGTAGCTTTGCACTATATTAAGTAAAATTTGATCGAACGAGAAATCCCCTTCCCAATGCAGGGGAAATGTGTAGTCTGTAATGTAATCTTCTCAAAATGTAATAATATTATTTCATAAACATTGGCATCTGTATTAGTAACAATTCTCAGTCATCAGCCCTGTGACAGAATAGATTTTTAATTTAAGCAGAGTAGTGTGAGACTACACAATTTACAATTTCCGACCGGAAACTACAAATGTCACTTAAAAATGTTTTAATACGACAGCGACAAACAACACAACGTTAAAATAAAATAGTACCGTTATCGACAAATTTATTGTTAGCTTAAGAAAAAAAAAAAAAATAATAATAATAATTTGCTTGCTTACTACCCCCTAGTTTTCAACCATCACCAGCCATTCAAATGTCCCCAAACGTCCAGAAAGCAAAAAACACAGTAAGAAGAAAATAGCTTTCAACAAAAGTATTTAAATGTTTATACAATATTTACCTAAGGACAAATGTGCCAGATTTTTAAAAGTATTTTCGTTTCACGGGACGGGCGACCTTCCCTTGCCCTGCTGGAATACCCAAGTCAAAAGAATTAGAATCGGAAGCAAAAATGTAATTTGGTAACGTATAAACTGGGGGCAGTACTGATGCTTCCCGCTTTCAGTATCAACCAATTGCGAAATACTTCTTTCGAGTGCTCACCTCTCTTGGTCTATTTACTAAAACGGGCAATTCACAGTATTTAAAAAATGTAATTGCATTCAAAGACTGGTATGAGGGTGAAACATGAGCAGTTTTGTGGAAGGTTAATTAAATAAGAGCATTTGTTTCAATTTTTTTCTTCTTCATATTTCCACAATATTGATGCACGTTAAATATTTGCCAAGTGCACATCATTATTTTGTTTTCATAAAATGCAATTTTTATTTTTCACATCTTTTTTTTAGGGTACATAAAACATTTTACTATGAACAAACTACAACACTCAGAGAGGTATTAATCAAAACATATCTACATAATGAAATGTTTAACCTTTACTAGCTGCAGGTTAACCCAGTTACCATTCTACAAACATAAACAACGTTCTAAATGGCCAGTTTGCGAGCATTATATGCAATAGCGTCCTGCTTGCAAATTGTAATCAAAGCTGCAAACATGAAGCAGTGAAATAAAAATAGGTTATCCCTAATAAGAGCTATCTGTTTTGGTAACTTCTGCTATACGTTTTGTGGATGTTCTTAATATCAAATAGCTGTGAATTACTTGTAAATTACATGAATCAGACATTATAGCATTTGCGCTACAATGTAGTCGTATTTGTCTGGTTTTTTGTGAGTGCTTATGAGAATAAGAAAATACGAGACAATTGATCAAAACAGATAAAACATAATGTTTGTTTTCTTCAGACACACCATAAAACAATATAAACATCACACAGTTTGTATGTAAACAACAGACAAAAGCATGCAGAGATCACAGGCACAGTGTCTGTTGCTCAATAGGGCTGAGGTAGCAAATTCCATTTAAAGTCGATTGCTTTATCTGTTAATATGTCAGGGCTTTTGTGTTCAGAATACAGCTGGCTCTTTTTTGTTTGCAGTACAATTCATTCCATTCCTATATTGTTACTTTATTGATTCTCCACGACAGATATTCTAATCAGCATTGTTCCATACATATTTCAGTTGCAGGGTGAAGAAACAAACCAGATGAAACCATGCTTCAGTGAAGGTATAGCTATTTTAGGATGTTTCTTTAGCTAATTTTGCTAAATTTAATTATATTTTAGTCATTTAGCTGACACTCTTATTCAGATTGACGTTCTCATTTTAGGCTTTTTAGATACCACTTATGTAATGTTAGTTATGAATTCTGAACTGTAACTTTGTGTTAATGTGTTAATTGAGGTTCAAGCCTAGCCTAATTACTACTGACCCACAACCCCCCGC
>JAOVYW010024642.1:19934-31568 GCA_025775045.1 Hiodon tergisus | reverse complement strand
CTCTCTCTCTCTCTCTCTCTCTCTCTCTCTCTCTCTCTCTCTCTCTCTCAAGGCTGAGACCCGTGCTGAATTTGCAGAGAGGACAGTGGCCAAACTGGAAAAGTCCATCGATGACCTGGAAGGTATGAACTGGCGTTTCTCCTGTTGAGATTAGTAAGGCGGTAGCATTGTAAAAAAGGAAGAAAATCCAAGGCGGTTCTTTCACTCTGTTTCCAAATGTGGAAGCAATAGCACTACAGTTCTGATATTTTCTGGAAATTTCTTAACAAGGCACACTTCCTTATCTAAAACGGAAGCGTTCCATCTGTTTCCATTATTAGTTTCTGTAGATCTTTCTAAAGATCTGCGAACGTGCAGGGCCGATTCATTGTATCCAGTGTAGATACAGCATACCTGCAGGTGAAGAGGCTTTTCTTTTCATCGCCATTCATCTAGCTGTTAAAGTGAAACATGCACAGACCGGTTCAAAGCATTAATTGTTTCATTGTTTTGAGACTCAGTTTTAGCGTTGGTGTAAGGTTTCAGATGACTGGAGATGACTTCCTGACGGTTGTTTCACATAGTAAATCGGTTTTTTTTACCGTGTTTGAAACAGAACCCACACGCACCTTGTTTCATAAATCCTGTTTGTTTCCTACTGACCTATCCTGTTTCCTTTCCTGCTATTTTTCCGACATCACTATCCTGTTCTCCTCGGCTTGCCTCCACTCAATGCCTGCAACTGCTGCGACCCTGTTTCTGCTGCCTTCTGACCTTTGACCTCCAGACGAGCTGTACGCTCAGAAACTGAAGTACAAAGCTATCAGCGAAGAGTTGGACCACGCCCTTAATGATATGACCTCCTTGTAGATGGGTGTTCATCATTCGCTATTCTTCAGCCGCTCTGCTTTCTTACTCTTCCTGTCTCTCTTGTCTCTCTCTGGTGACTCTGGCAGGCCTCTGTGCCTTATTCCTGTCTCGCTTGCGAGAGTCTCTGTAAAACCCAAATATAAAAAGTCAATAAAGTCTTTCGCTCCTATGCAAAACCCTCTCATTTCCTTCTTCCTTTCAAAGCCTACATTCGTAACTCCAGTAGTTTTCGATATCTTACACGTTTTGATTTGAGTCACACTTGAATCAACATTTTATATACCACGTAAAATGAATGACTGTTGGCAAAGGTTATATTTTACTAGTTATTAAGTTCACTCATGGTTGTTGTACACATTCATGTCTCCTGATTGTATGCAGCGGATAAACACACCGGATTTTTGTTAGAAAATGTGTCAGTGTCACCACCTTCTGCTCATATTAAATATAAAACAGCTATATTAAAACTCATATTATACATTATAGTTCTAGTTCCCGTTCTGTTGAAAAGAAATACCCATAAAACAGCTATATATAGTATTTCTTTGCAAGAAACTAGCTGGAATAGCAGGTTTTCCCATTTCTGCGTTTTACAATGTTTTACTCAATTCATTTTCCAGAGAAATTGTCAAGTGCCAAAGAGGAGAACTTGGGAATGCATCAGGTTCTGGACCAAACCCTACAAGAGCTGAACAGCTTGTAGAAAAAACAAAAAACAAAACAAGAAGAAGAGGACGGCAAATATCTTAAACATTCCATGGAAATCCAATGTTTTAATTCCCAGAAAGAGGGGATTTAACTTAATACCTGTATGAGAAAATTCTTCAACGTGTGTCTTTCGTCTCCACTGAACTCTATCCCCTCTCCTCATTGCCCCCTACCAAAGATATTTAAGGTTGGTTTACAGAGAACCGTGGATTCACAGGTCAGCACTCGCGGGGACATTGGCTGTGTTTAGTTATGAAGGCCAGAGTAGAGGAGAGAAAAATTCGAATGACCGCCCCTTTTTACATCTGGTCGTCTTGCAGAAGACTTTTAAAATTGGAAAGGAATTGATGAGATTCAAAAGGACGTTGCTGAAAAGCCATAGAGCTCTCTGGAGTCAATTATGAATGTCGTCTAACACTCCCAACATATTCCTGTTGGTATAAGACACCAGAGCTATAATTAAGTGACAGCCGTGACAGCTCGCTCTTTTCAATGTTTATTTTCAATCTTACTCAATTGCAATAAGGACAATTCTACATTTCACCATCTGTGCACTAAATCACATTCTTGTCATTTGTGTAAAACAAAAACAAAAATTCCAACACCAAAATTTGCAGCACTGGTGCTCAAACCTAGATTGTACAATTGTACAATTGTACATAGTTAATTTGCAGTTCTGCTAATTGAAAAAAAAAATTACAGCTTTTTTCCCATTGTTCTGCTGGGGGACCATCAAAACCAAAGTATGTCATCTTTATTATTGTTATACCAGGAAAAATACCCTTTTATCTGCAAATGTCTTACTGTAAGTTTTTTTTGTATGTTCTAATGTAAAAAGTGAGGATTACTCCAGATTGGGTAATGGAATAAGCCCGGTACATTTGCCTCACTTTGGTCTGTATGAAAACAATTCCCTTTTCTAGATTACAACATAATAAATTTTTACAGAACTCTCTTTGCTCCCACTGCTCTAGTGGTAGTCATTGCTGAGTCCATAATGTTTTTCACTATTAAAATGACATAAATATGGGTCGGATCCGTTTACCTCAGCTTCAGAGAGCGTACATGGAAGGTCTAGGCATTCTTCAACACACTAGTGTTTACTATTGGAACTAAAGGTAAAAGTAAGTCACCACAATCAGCCACCAGAACCACTATATTATTTTGAGTAGGTACGCTTACCTGGGATATAAAATATTCTTGATATAGGCCAAGTGGCCAATGTCCATTTGACCAAAAACAATGGTTAAACATTTAGATAAAATTAAATCAGTCTATACAGATTTTTAAAAAATAAAAAATGTCATGCAGTTATTTTCACATTTATCATATGACACACAAAAGGTTTGTAGCACTAGATAAAAGACGCCGTACTTAAGCTTGAACAGAAAGGGGGTTAAGAGGACTCTGCCCAAAACCTTATTCATTAGATCACTATGCTTGACAACGGGGTAATCCCGCAAAGAATCACCGTTTGATTATAATATCGCATTCACATTCATTTCCATAGTCTCAATTTGAAATGGTCAGCCATCGACGGGTTCTGTCAGTCTCAGAGACTGAGTGATGCTTGTGAAACTTGGCTTGGATGGCTCAGTGTTGCTTCTTCCTATAGGAGCAGCCTTGAATGGACAAGGACAAGGAACAAGAAGTAAACTCCAGTATATTATAATCAACGACAGCCAGTGATGGCCTAATTAGCGTTTCGGAAGAGACAAAAAACAGACGTTTAGTTATTTACTTGGACGGAACCATGTTCTATGGACATTTGGGCAGCCGTTAAAGTAATTCATTCTTCAAATTGCACCAAAGACAATTTGGTTCAAGGATCTGGAATACTTCAAGGAATTTCCAATACAATGAACCAACCACAACATTAGATATACTGCTCATGTCAAAAGATATCCCCCTTAAAAAGGTTAACATGTCATTCACAAAAAGAATCATAAAATTTTTAAGCTGACCTTCGGTAAGGCGACATTTTCCTCCCCTGGGTTGGCACAGGACATACGAGCAGCCAACGCAGGGCACCACTCTCTGTGCATGACTAAACACTGTGGTGATCCTGTAGCAACCTGACCCAACAAGCAATAATTTCCATTGATGGGTACAAAAATGCAAACATTAGCCAATTTCTTAGGTTTCATACTTTGTTGAGTATTCGTATAAGCGGGTCAACAGTTCATGAGAAGAACATTTTAAAGTGATTTCCATTAATGTTAAATATAACTTTCTGTAATCACTTGATGCAGCAACACCTTTTGGAATGTAACATTAGACCTGTCAATAGCTAAAAAGTTTTGCATAAAACTTAACACTGCATTTCATCCATAGTGGATTAAATATGGAATTTATGGGAATCGCTAATTAGAATTTAACATGGTCAGGAAAGTAACCTATGATTATATGGCGTGCATTGTTTATTTTTGTTTTGACTTACATATCCATAAGCCACTGTTAAGACTGCCTATACCAACCTGGGCATTTAACATCCATAAAGTAAGAGTTTGGACTCTGCACAAGTCTCTTCTTTTTATGTCTTTGCTTCTCAGCCTCATAGGCAGGGTACATCAAGTCTTTAGCATGCTGTAAGGCAGAAATAAAGGATATGCTGATTAATTACCGACTTCAAATTGGTCTGGAAAGTGACACCTGCTATTATATAATTTTTGCATCCTGCAAAATTTCTATGAGAGGTGCTGAGTTGTACTTGGTAGGGTTGGTAAAAAACTGCAAAAAAAAAGATCAACACACTCAATGGAAATAAATGCAGGCAACATTTATTTAATGTAAAGTTTTCTTATAAAGACTCCAGGTGGTTACCCGCATTGAGATTATTTAACGTTTCATTAGGCATAACGGAAATGCTCAGAGTCAATAGGTAATTAAAGCATTACATCAACATACAAAAAAGTATGTCCTTTGGTCAGTCAACGGTACTAACGATTAATTTATCTTTGGACTGTTAAATTCAAGACCCATTACGCGCTTTTTTATGTTCCTTTTATAAGGAATTAGTGTGACGTGGGCTTATGTTTGTTGGCTTGTTAACCAACAAATATAACCCGCAAACCAAGTTATGATCCTAATTTAACTAATTTACTTCTACATGTAGAATATAACGGTACCCAGTAACTGGACTGATCCAGTTTGTGACCACTGAATACAGTTATGAAATATAAATCCTTCTCTCGGATACCACCTGCTGCTTAAAATTGGTAACTGCTTAAAAGTTTAAAGTCCGATTATACGCCTCCGAACAGACATGCCCGGACATGCACAGTATTACATTTGAGTGTATAATTCAATTAAAGTCCTTTTAGTCATGAACAATATCTAAACTAACAACGTTGTGTATATTTTCCCAAATACAAATAAATAATTTTAAGTAGACTTTTATAACCGACTTATTTTGCAGGTCTGTTTACCAAGCTACATGTAAGAAAACGTAACAAACATAATATTGAATTACAAGCAATCATCAAAGTGTTTTAAATTTAAATCTTCTTAAAATATTAAACAATACAGACAACGTGTCGCAATATTTTTTTAAATAAATATTCATACTTACCGACATTTTAGGACTATCTTCTGACTTCTGATATGCTAGCGACAGTTCCACGATCTGGTTTTGACGTGAACAGAACTACACACGAACCGTTGTCTCCACACAAGCTTTCCCCGCCCACTCCGCGCATCTTCTACATGAATATAACGTCATTCGAGTGGACCGTGTTCGGTTAAAATCAAGTGGCTTGATAACATCCAACGAGAAATATAGCCAAAATCCCTGAAAATGTCAATAATCTTTGTTTAATCCTGCTCAATTTGTATTTCTCAATTTGTATATAATAATGGGAATGATATTACTGATTCATAGAACAATTTATAATTAATATAGTTTTACGAATGCATAAATATTTTGAAATATGGCTGGGTATTAAAAGGTAAAACAATTACATTTTTAATGAAAATTTTACAATGCAATGCATACTGAAAATGCAATATGGGTTGAACGTGTTGTGTTAAGACTAAAGAAAGTAAACCTGAAGTCGGGAAATGAATGAATGACTAATGACTAAAATTCTTGAACATCAAAAATATAAACATAGACAAAGGAAAACCATATAGGCAAGAAAAAATATATTAATATATTTAAGTGTAAGGTGTTCTACACCTTTTCGCTTTGATTGGTGTTGGTTTAAACTAACTTCCGGAGGCAAGGCTTCTGGAAAGGGTCACGGAAGAATGGCGTCTCTTGCGGCCAATTACACTTCAAATGTATTCACCCTTGCGCTCCACGCAGCTCTTCGCCATTGCCGGGCGGGATTTCCGCATTAGCGAGTAATATGGCGAAGACCTACGATTACTTGTTTAAATTACTGTTAATTGGGGATTCAGGAGTCGGGAAGACGTGTGTGTTGTTCAGATTTTCAGAAGATGCCTTTAATTCCACATTTATCTCGACTATAGGTACGTTGAGTCAGTCGTTTGTTTTGCCTTGCTTCAAATGTACCGGGATAGGCTGTAGCTCGGTCCCTAGCATATTTTTGCAGCAGTAGCTAGGCAATTCGATTTTCATAATGTAACACATAGGAGTTAGAAGAACTTGAAACTGCGGTTTAACCGCACACTAAATTTAAGGCGTAGAAATGACGTATCTCATAATGGTAAGCGTTAAAACGGCGGATCTCAGTTCAGAAAGAGGTGGGGTGATGGAGCAGAAAAGGTTCGATGTATGTTTCCGTATATTGCCCCGTTGTATCTCGTGAACGTGTTTAATATATCCCCAGGGCCCAAAAAAGTATTTTTCTGTGTGTTTACTTACGTCACACAGACACACACCGTCCAGTTTTTAAACAATTTCCGTGTTGTTATAACTGAAGTTAGTTAGCCTTCAGTACTATAAGAAACAATTATTGGTGCAATTTGTTGGTCAGTGTACGACAGCAGTGGTTCTGTTAGTTTAGGTGGCTACGCCATGGAACGGTTTCGATTCTGATCCGGCTTTTAATCAGTGTGTTTTCTAGTTGACGATGACCTTTAATATCTTACTCGACCCAACCCTTATTATTATCACTAGAGTGTCCTTTACCCCCCGTAAAAAAAAAAAAAAGTATAATAACTGATACTACTTTAAGAATAAATAATTTGTAGATTCATGAGTTGGATGAATTGATGTATAAGATGTCGTAATATGGACGCACGTTTAAAGCGCCTTCTAATCACAAAACTGTTGAAGTAGGGGCAAAGTCGCAGTCAAATCATTTGTGAAGTTGATGAACTTCAAGTAATCGGGCACAATTGTGAAGGACATGTGGAATGTTATGTTGCAGCAGGAAGCATTGTCTCTTTCGTTTGCTGATATACCGCTTTTAATGATACTGTTAAGGTGGTTATTTCGGTCATTTTAAACCAATGCCTTGTTTTCGTAGTTTGATTTCAAGCGTTTGCGAATATGTTCTGGATTGGCGATATTCAGTGTAGTCGTCTCATTGAATTCATGTTACCAAAAAATCAGTTCCATATCTTATTTCCTCTCTTCAGTTTATTGTATTGATATCTGGTGGTGTTTGGTTTTGCCTGTAGACCTAGCAATGGGTTCTCTATTCTTGATTAGACCAGTGGTTCTTGTGGGAAAAGGAAAATAATATGAATAATATATTTATATATTTTTGTTTAATTTGGCAAAGGCTAGCATCGCATTCCACCCCCCTTCTTTTTTTGACAATTACCAAAGGGAACCACTGGTATTGAAATCATCTCCTTGGAGACTTAATGTAACCTTCCTCTTTTCTTTTCCTCTAGGTATTGACTTCAAAATTAGAACAATAGAACTAGATGGAAAGAAGATTAAGTTACAGATTTGGTAAGGTTGGAGCCAGTAGCTTAGTAATATTTACTGTTTAAAACTTTTTAGATATCGGTCAGCATATGTAATGTCATAAGATCTGAAATGTACATCTTTTTTCTGAATTGTCAAAACAAAAGTTAGAGCGAAGAGTTTTTGGTGAGTTTGTCCGTATACACCAGTTTAAATGGTATACCTCCCAGTTCACAAAAATGGATCACTTGATGCCATTATGTTAGCATGGACCAACATCTATGTGGAATGTCTCCAACACCTTGTAGGATCCATGCCACAAAATAATTTGGGCTGTTCGGGAGGAAAGGGGGGTCCGTCCCAGTACCAGATGGGTGTACCTAATGAACCTGCCACCGAGTGTTGTTATTGGGGTGTCATTAGCCAACGTCTTGTCTTTTTTAGGGACACTGCGGGCCAGGAGCGATTTCGAACCATCACAACGGCATACTACAGAGGAGCCATGGTGGGTTATTGGACTGTGTACTCATTTTAATTTCCCAACTTGTTGTTTGGACGCATTTCTGGTTTTACTTTTCCGTGTTCCTTAGAAACTGAAATCGTCAGCCAATGAGAGGCAGTAACCAGCTAGGGAGGTCGTAGTATATAATGAATATTGGAACAGCTTCAGGTGTTCTTGTTTACATCAAGTGTCTTATTGCTTTCATAGAAACGATTTACATTGTTAGCTGTTGAGACATTTTTTTTCAATGAACTTGAGGCAGTTCAGATATGTCGTGAGGCTTGCTAGCTAGGATGTTAATATAATAAAATAGCTAACATTAGCCACACGCAAAATGGTCTAAAACGGATATGGCTAGTTAGCCAACTTAATTAAGTTTACTTTCTTTGCCCTCATGACCCAAATTTGTCAGTTCCTGTAGGTAGCTGGCCAGCTGCTTTCTTACAGCAGGACTCTGAGAAGTGTACGTTGTAGATGTACAGGCTGCTATGATTGCTAAACTCTATTGAGAAGCCTAATTTTCAATGTTTTTTTTTTTTTTTTTATGGTATGGAAAAGCCAGCCAGAATGCTGTTTATTGTAGTGAGCAGATTACTCTTGACTGTTTAGCCGGCGGCTGGCTTTTTTCCCCCATGTCAGTGATAGTCAGGCATAATCATAGTCAGTATTTCTCATTGGTGTTAATTCACATTTGGCCCTTTGCTGAATTGAATGTCGGTGCTTTTGGTGCTGAACGCAGAAGAGAGGTGACCGCAGGAGAACAGGTTGTGTCCCAATTCGAAAGGAAGGTGCTATAAAAGGGAGCATCGAAGGGCAGATTTTATAGGGGGCATCTTTAAGGGTGTCCTATTCCCAAAAAAAACATTTCCCTTTCACACGGCCCTTCAAACGAGAGTTTACGTGGAAAGAAGACGCTAATTTATTCTTCGTTCCCTACCGTTGCTGTCGTCGTGCTAATAGCTTTGGTAAATGGTGACATGCATCTTCTTTCTGAACAGGACTTTGTCATAAAGCTTTGACATGGTGTTGGGGTTCGCTTGGAGATACTTGTGTTAAACAATGACATTGCTGAATTTCTCTTCGTTGCAGGGAATCATGCTAGTCTACGACATCACCAACGAGAAGTCCTTTGAAAACATCAAGAACTGGATAAGGAATATAGAGGAGGTATGCTTTGGGAATGATCTTACGGATGTGTTCAAGAGCTAGACTTCCTGACCAAAAATCTTCTTCAGTTTTTCCCGCTTTCCTATATGAGGTGCCTCCAAAGCAGTTATGAGAGAGTTATGACGATGAATACTGAGTTTTCCAGGAGCAACGTTAACTCGTTAACGTCTTTTGTTTTTGTTTTTTTGTAACGGCATCCGCTTACAATGCATAGCTTACAAGTGGTTAAGCATTAATTATTATGTGACTCTCTGGTTGCCCACGTCGGAGTACCTCTGCTCTTGTACATTTGATGGAATTAACCAGGATATTGCCGTTTTCTTTTTTTTTTAAATAACTTCTCGTGATCAATTTCCCCTTGATCTAGCATGCTTCAGCTGATGTGGAGAAGATGGTTTTGGGCAACAAGTGTGACGTAAATGACAAGCGGCAGGTGTCAAAAGATAGAGGAGAGAATGTGAGTGTCTGGGGGTGGGTGCTCCTGTTTCCGGCCAGTGATGTGGGATGATGTCTTAAATGATGTGGGTAATGTAAAGTGCTTGTCGATTTCCTGTAACGCTCCCGTTTTGTTTTTACCCAGCTGGCTTTGGAGTATGGCATCAAGTTTATGGAGACTAGTGCAAAGGCCAATATCAATGTGGAGAATGTGAGTGCAATTTGGTCCTGCTGCCAGTCGATTAGATTGTTTGCGTTAGCTAAATTCACATTTCTGTATATCCCTGGGTACACGGTTGTCATGAGTAAAATTTGTGACTTCCGTTTTACCGAATATAGATGTCTGACTGACATGGTGCACATAGCGCCTTTGCAAATGTTTTGTGTTACCATTATGAGTAGTCCCAGCTTTGAATGGGTTTTGTGTAATGGCAAGGACTGTTTTCAGTATCCTGTCCTGCTGTTATGTTGTCCTCGGTTGTTGTCTAAGCGTGCAATATTTTCCGATGGTTTAGGCTTTTCTGATGCTTGCCCGAGACATCAAAGCAAAGATGGACAAGAAGCTGGTAAGAGTCTTTGGGATCTGGAGTGAAGCTTGTAGTTTGAAAGTAGGACTGGTTTAAAATTTTCCTTACATCTGGTGTTGTGGTTGTGTTCTAGGAGGGCAACAGTCCCCAGGGCAGCAGCCAGGGGATGAAGATCACCACAGAACAGCAGAAGAAGAGCAGTTTCTTTCGCTGTGTCCTCCTGTGAGGTTCATGGCCTTACAGTCCGCCTGGCAACCGGACACAACTGGACTGGGCTTGCTCAATGTGCTTTTCCTCCCCTCTTCGTACTTTTTGGTCGTCTTCTCATAACCCTTTCTGTGTCTTCCTTATCCGCGGCTAACAAATCCTGCAATATTATCCCCCACCCCCGCTCTGCCGGCCTTACTTCAGTCGACGATGGCGATTGGCCAGTTTTAAAAGCGTTGGTTGGAGAGGTGGCAGGGGAGATGGGTAGTGTATCTAAACATCGTTTGGTTCTGTCGGTATTGCAGAAACCATACCCAAATCTATGAATTCGGTGGATTTTCAAATATAGCAATAGTGTTTTTGGTCATGATGTGTCACTGCAGTGGGTATTGCATGCTGTTTAACCTGACAACAGTGCTGCCAAAGTTCCTTATGTATTTTATTTAAAATGGGATTGACTTCACTCTTAAAAGTTATAGGCTTTATGGTCCACTCCGAACTGTAGCTGGATTATGAAGATCATTGTTGGTGGATCAGGGTGCGGACTATAATGTTATATAGTGATGAGCATAAGTGATGTTCAAGTTGTCGGATCTGATCACATTTGGAGGTTGTTTGTCCGTGATTGAGAATGCTCTGTCAGGCAGACGTTGTTTTTGGTTCTTTTACTAATTTTATTCGCAGACAATCGCTTGTAATCGGCCTAAATTAGCTTTCAGGTATGCAATAACCATTTTCCCCTATGTTTATAAAATATGATTTTCAATGGCCCATAGCAACTTTATCCCAGGGAATATCCATGTCTACTTTATGCTTCAGTCATTGAGTTGTGATTTTACATGTCTATGTATACTCAGTTTACCATTTAAATTGTTTTGGTTTTGATGAAGCTACCTTCCACTTTGCAATTGTTTGCCTTATTGATAACCGGTGGTCACCTGAATAGTAGTCCAAAGTAATCAAGTACCATTGAATAATGATACTTAGCTAATACCAAGGGGCATCATTCTTTATTTGTATTCCAATAACTCAAGAATATCCAAACCCCTACTAAAGGTAGAGGCCAGTATTTTGGTAAATTACCCATTTTACCGTGTCATATTAGCAACACTTTTGTTCTTAACGTGACCACTAAAGCAAACATTAAGTTTAATTCTAGGCCAAAGAAAAATGTATCTCAGTTCATATTCTGGCCCTGGGTCTTGCCAATTCATTAGTCAAAAGATTTTTTTAAATTCCGGTATGGTTCTTGTGACTCGGTGAAAGAGCTTCCACCATGACTGGTAAAAGTGTTAATTGTATATTGTTATATGGATGTACCCATGATATTATTATTATTATTATTATTATTATTATTATTCACAAAATTCTGGCTTGTGATTACATTGCACATTCTATTATCTTCTATGAATAGG
>JAOVYW010024642.1:0-11430 GCA_025775045.1 Hiodon tergisus | reverse complement strand
AAAGAAGTTTTTTTTAATTCACTTATTTAATCACAGGGGTCTTTACATTAAGTATATGTTTTTTAATGCATTTGTTTCAACGCACTGAGTGCTTCCAACCCGGTGAACTACTTATTTTGCTCATGTTGAATTAACAATTGAACAAGTATTTTACGAGGGAATTTGGCCAGTATAAGAGGGGGAAAAAATTATGGGGGGGGTGGGACACTTTTAACGTAATGTATACTTTCGAACTGTTTCTTTTCATTTTTAAATGTAGCTTGAAAGTCAGCGTTGTTGTTGTTTTTTGTGTGTTGTTGTTGTTGTTTGATTAATGGAAAGTTGACAATTAAATATAGTAGAAGTTGCGACCCATGCCGAAATGTAGTGTGAAAAGCTTGACAATAAAGCAGTTTCTTTGTTTGTGGGCAGTAATTTTTGCTAAGAAATGCAACTCGTATACTGCCCCAAAGGCGTGGCAACTGTAGATAGCCAAGAAGTTACTATATCAATGGACTGAACATGCCAATGATATTGTCTTATTGTCTTTTTAAAGCACACAATTCTAGACTAAACTTATTTTGTGACGAAAAGTTATCGAAGGCGAGACAACCCGTAGATCTCTAAAAAACTGTATTTTACATCGTAATATATATTAATATACTTTGGCAGGACATAATCATACCGTGTTGAAACACGTTCTAGAACTGCTAGTTGAGTGACTAGGTTCTGCAAGGACTGCAGGTAGCCGAACTCAAATACCAACATTTAATTTGAGATTGAATGCGAGTTCTTTTAACGCTAACGTTATAGGCGCTAAGTCTTGAAATTATCTGATCGAAGTGGCTAGTGTTTAAATAAATAAAAAAGGGAGTGGGCAGGACGTAGGACTAATGTGCATTTAATAATATGACGGGGTTTCCCCCCCCCCCGCTCTGCCCTTCTGGGTGCATTTTTGCACAGTGGTTGCTATGAGATATCCAAATGTTCCTCCACGAGTTATTTGGAAGCATTGATAAGTAAATAAATATAGCTTCTGCTGTCTGTCGGCCATATTGAATTTTGAATATTTAATATTTTAAACTTAATTAATTATCTCTTCTTTATAATTAAATTATTTTATTATATTATGCCAAAATATTTTTAATATTTAAAAAAGGGTGAGTGCTATTGTTTTTGATTTGATAAAACATTTCACTTTTTCAATTTAGCATTTCTACTTTATCTGATTTAAATTTGAAGTATATAAACATTTGGCCTCATTTGATTATGCAAGAATATTGAGCGTAATAGTAATTTATGTAGGTTTTGTTTATGCCCAGTGAGATTTTTTTTAAAAGCAACATGGGAGGCTATCCTAGTGTTGAAGGCTATTGGAAAAATACAGTCCATAACTAACTGCTATTTAATCACGCACGATGCTAGTCTTGTTTCATTTTTGTTGCAAATTTTGTATTGATTTTCAACCAGCAGTATATAAAATAAATACTATTAATGTGGAAGTTAAGTGCCGCTGGATCCCTGGCGTGGCTCAATTGCTTGTCCAAACTCGGACAGGTCTGCGAATTTGGGATTTGCAGGTTTGAAACCAGATTGTGTAATATTTTCGGAGAACAAGGCCCTGGGAGGATTGGTAGGAATCAACTTCTGTCGACTTCCCGGGCACCGGCAGGCGAAGACCTGAGCGTTTTTGTCTGCAGTGGGTAGAGTGAATGACTGGAGACAAAATCTAAAGTCATGCTAATCATTGCATGTTAGGCATATGGTGGAGATTTTCTTATTAATACACAAACACAATTTGTGTGTAAACATGCAAAATGTATTACAAACCTGTAATACTTGTTACTGTGGTAAGACGAAACAACGGCTATGAGTATTGTAACCTTCCAAGTACATTCTTACCAGTTTTGGTCAATGTTTCTCTTTTCTGTCACTAGTATGGAGATTGGGAATTCATGCACTGCGGGCCATCTTGGCAGTTTTAACAGCAGTGGAAATGTATTAAATTTCTGTTCTAATTTGCCTTGATCCGAATGTGTAACTGGCCTGAGAACTGGCCAGATCAATCTGGGAACAGGCCTGGGATATGACTAGCTCGATCATGCATCTTTAAAAGAGTTTAACAATGGTTCCTTCTAAACTCCTGTCCCCCTCTCAATATGTATTTCAGCAACGCATTGAAATCTGCAAGCTGCGGCAGGGAGGCAACTTGATCCTAGGTTTCAGTATCGGAGGAGGGATTGACCAAGACCCCGGACAGAACCCCTTTTCTGAGGATAAGACGGATAAGGTATGGAACAAGCGCAACAGTACCTTTCTTGAAGATGTTCACTGTTGCAATATAGACTGTATTTTTCAGTTGTGTAAATGCTGTGTGTTAAACCCAACAAGTGGTGGTGTTGAGGAATAAACATCATAGCAAATGTTAATTGTCCTTTTTCTGTGTGTGTGCGTAGGGCATTTATGTCACAAGGGTGACCAAAGGAGGTCCAGCAGAGGCGGCCGGCCTGATGATGGGTGACAAAATCATGCAGGTACCTGAACATAGTCATTAGGATGATTATCTTTTAATGTTGGCACTACTGTTGTGAATTAATTGGTTAATTATAAATTCTCCTGTGTCCAAAGTCAAAGCTGGAGTGGAGTTCCATTTCCTGTATATTTACAATATTTTGTCTTCAGTATCCACTAGAGGTTGCTGTTGAGTTATTTATTTTCTTATATTCTGTTAACCAGATTGTTTTGGATAATGCAGTGGTATGCCGTCTACACATCTGGGTATCTGCTAACCAACAAGAACTTATGAAGTGTGAAATCTGTGCACCGCAATGTTTCAATAATGTAACGTGTTGTTATCCCCAATGGTCTGTACACAGTACAACTGGGCAACAGCCTTTTGTTCATCTTTTTCAATGACTGCAACTCAAGTGGCTTATTTAAATCTGAGACCCTCCTTCCACAAAGGCAATTGTTTGATATAATCCTGCCTACGGTGTGGATCGGGATTTGATGTGATGCCGTAGACAATTACTGTCTAGTGGAATCAAAACTATTTTGATGACGCAGGTCACTAGTTGTTTCTAAATGTTTGCATTGACTTCACGTGCTGCTCCTGCGTGTCCATAAAATTAGGTGAATGGCTGGGATATGACCATGGTGACTCACGACCAGGCCCGGAAGAGGCTCACCAAGAAGAACGAGGACGTTGTGAGGTTGCTGGTAAACCGAAAAGCCCTGGAAGATGCCGTCAGGAATTCTATGATGCAATAACTTGGTCCACTGCGAATTAAAAGTGCAAAGCAGACCTAGTTTTGGAATCCAAAATTTAAATTTGCAGCATTCACCACAGATGACTTGGTATCGCTGTGCAATCCACATCGTTCATCTTCACTTAGCCTTTCTATTCACACATCTACTTGCATACAGGTTTAATAATTATTTTAGTGACCCACGTTGTTAATATAGCATTTTTCAACAATCAGTTTACCCAGTGTGTTGAGACTTAATGCATTTTCAAAAAAACTGGATTCCACATAGTACAAGTCTCACCTCAGGAGCCATCAAACTACAGTTACATGTTGCGCCTGTAATTGAGATGCAGAGTGGGTGAGTTTTGTCTTTGTATAATACAGATATAGACTTTACCTGCTGCTTGTGGCTGTATAAAGAATGGTATGGATGCCTTTTAAATGACTGTTATTTTGTATGGTGCAGCTGGGGGCATTTATCATGGGAGAACATAACGAATGTTTGTTCAAATGCTATGCAATTATTGGATTACAATTTCACATTGGATCAAGTTTTGCAGTTTAAATATCACTCCATCTCAGCCTTAAAAATAAAATAAAAAATACAGCATACATAAATCTATCGGTTGTTCAGTGTAGTGCATCGCATCCCTAGGTAATTCACATGTAGTGGAAAAATTCAAGTTGCTTATTCCAAGTGCAAAGTTCAGGTTATGATTCGGCAGCGTTAATTTGGGTAGGAAATGGAGACATGCACACTACCAAATGTGGATCATACATTTGGATTCCATACTGGGTTTGTTTTTGTTTTTTCTTGAGGAGTTGTGTTTATAAACTGAATTTACGTAGTGCCTTGAACAATAATTTAAGGTGCTTTTGGGTTGCAGAAATGGGGAGCATTTTTGGGTACTTTTGTTTTCTATGATTTTTATTAACTTTTGTAACTTTTTCTACATAGCTGATACCAAAGCAGCACAACCGTTGTTTGTTAAAAGGTTTTTTTTTTTTTTTTACACACTTTAGCTCAGACATAGCTATATAACTCATGTAAGTAAAAGTGGGGAAAAAAGTTTGTTGGACTTAAGGATGACTGAAAAACTAAACTTAACTAAGGGCAAAAATAGCTGCCGGTTTTAGCTCTGAAACACCACATTCTTTGTGAAATTCAGGAGTTGGGGTTTTTAATGCTGCCCCAGTGTGGTCGGTTTTGAGATCGCATCTTTAACGGCACCAAAGGACCTTCTACTTCTTACCCACTAAATATCAAAGACTTTCTCAATTCTGCATGATGTTAAAGCAAAGAAGCGTTGCATTAATGTTGGAAGTTTGTTGAAAATTGGGGGGGAGTTTGTTCTTTTTCCTAAAGCAACAAATATTTTCCCTTTTAGTTTTACACTGGAATCATTCAGTCCATTGTTCATAGATTGGTGTAATATTTTGTAGCCCCTGTAGCCATGACCTGTAATATTGCTTTTTACATTTGGAAACATTTATTTTTCAAAGCTCTTTACACCCCAAGAACAAGAGCCATTATAGCATACACACAATTGAATTTAATTGATACATATTTCTAAACCACATATTGGTTTGTCTATTACAAATATTTAGATTAAGGAAATGCTTTTAAATGCATTTGTCACACAAGCTGTATCATTAAACTGCAATGCATTCCTGGACCACTGCTATTGCCGTGGAAGCAGAAGGTTGTGTGATGCGGTCACCCACAGTTGGATGCACTTAAATTTGAGCGATTTGTGAGACCGATTATGCCCATATGGGAGTGTGCATGAGCTATCGAAACGTAGTTTTGTTAGTCCGGTCCATCTCGCCTGTATCCACTTCTATCTCTACGTTGGTTTCCCTCCACTTTTGTGTGGAGTGAGCTACTGGGGGGTTGACTTGCTGAAGTTTGAGCAACTCGAATGTGTGACAATAAATAATAAATAAGAGATCGCAGAAGTTGTTGAATGTTTTCTTATTAGCTCTGAATCAAAATTTTAAGATGGTTGCTCTAGATAGTTTTGCATAGATTTTGAAATTTGGGATCCAGGGACACGAATGGGCTTTTTCTTTCATCATGTAAATTATTGCAAGAGGCCGAA
The DNA here is from genome assembly GCA_025775045.1 of Hiodon tergisus. Taxonomy (NCBI): domain Eukaryota; kingdom Metazoa; phylum Chordata; class Actinopteri; order Hiodontiformes; family Hiodontidae; genus Hiodon; species Hiodon tergisus. Next base: position 6,101 of record JAOVYW010024642.1, on the reverse strand, counting down.
AACTAATAACACTAATATATTGTGCGTGCTACATATAAATGCAAACTGAAATATATGTTTCTTGCACACTTAAGGTAACTTCTGTATTGTATCCACTACATGTTCTTCAGTATTTTTGTACCTGTAATGTAATTATAATGTAAATCTTTTTTTTCTTTCTTAAAGTTGCAAGTGAACTGTAATTACAATGACGACAGGTTAAAAACCGATAATGAGCTGTTGGATCAGTGACGCTGAAACTTCTGAATGGATGGGAATTGTATTGACTGCAGGTTATTTTCAAATTTATGTTGGTACGCAATCAGTTTTTACTTTAGTTTTTTTTTTTTGCAAGAAGATTCACAGTTTTTCAACAAACCTACGATTTTTTTCCCCCAGATACCAACTACTTATGATTTTGTTTCTCTTATGTAAAATTTAAGTTTGAGCGGTAAGATTGTTTGCATTATAATAAAAAACTTCCTTACAGTCTGTCTGCCATTTTTCTGTTATATTACTAATAATATAATGGCAAAATATAAAGAAATAAGCCCTTTTGTGAGAATTGCCTTGTGAATGCATTTCTATAATGCCTATAACTATGTTTGGGGATTTCTTCATGTTGTCAGCTTGAAAGAAATGACATTTCAAAGCTGGGAATCTATTATGTGACCTTTAGTTGTGTACTCAGTGATTGTGATATGGGGAGTTTCTTTACTTTCATCCCTAAATACTGCTTGGGGTCTGAAGGCAAGGTTTGACTACGGCCGAGACACAGTATGTCTGCGTTACTGAATCGGAACACATGCCTCAAGAAATGTGGAGAGATTATTCAACGACAATCTCACACTCTTGACTAACATGTACAGTTGATGTGCAAATATGCTTTTACATGGGGCAAATGTATTGTGCAGTGAACAATATTATAAAAAATAAAAAAAATCCTGATTTCAATAAACACAGAAAATATAAAATGTTGGTGTGAGAGCGATGAGGCCGTTCTGTAATCTCGGTTTCTAGAAAACAAAAAAATATATAGGGTGAAATTGGTGCGCTATTGATTTAGTGCAAAGCCCAGTTAAAACCTCTCTTTTGAGAAATAATTAATGAGGTGATATTTGTGTGTGTGTGTGGGTGGGTCTGAGTGAGAATTCACGTGTCTCGGGTTAGTTAGTCATGCTGTTTAGTCAGATGTATTAACAAAATGTAAATGCATTTTGAATGCATAAATCGTTGAATGTGTTGTTATCCTGTCCTGGATTTCTGTTCAGAGTTCAGACTTGGTATCTTGGTATTGATGAGGCGAAAGCTGTGATTTCTAATGTCACGGCTTTGAAGTCATGTATTGGGTTATGTATTGGTCTCTGGTTTAAGCCAATCTTTCTTATCTCCGTCTGCTTAGAAAGAAGGATAGCCACTTGGTTTGCTGGAAAAGCATGGCGCTCACTTGTTGATTGGGACAACTCCAGTCATCTATTGTTTTAGTGAAGAGGCCAGAGGAAAAGGCGAAGAGTTAATACTCAGTATAACTGTGGACCACTCTCTCTCAGTAATAATAGCAAATTAGTTTTGGATTTAAGTCTTTCATCTGTAAGCAGACAGACATGGAATCCCATGCAAGCTGAAGTACACAGGGAAGTATACTTAATTCCATGTGCTTATACACTGAAGTAATACTTGCATAAAAATAAAAGACCATAGCTATGTTCTGTAAATATGACCTTGTTAGATGTTTATGAATAAATATAACTAAATGCTAGATTACTAAATATGTTACCCACAATGTTATACAGCTCCTTCATGCTATATTTCCCTCTACATTATGATCCTTCTTGTTGCTAGGTAACTGCAATTAGTATTTCTCTCACAAAGAAAATTATGCTGTGTCTCGCCTTCAGAAAAGACAATAGAATATACAGTACTCTGTAAAAGTCTTAGGCACCCTAGCTTTTTTCTTTTTTTAACATAAATGTAGGGTTTGAGATAGGGTTTCCAAACATTCATTTTCCAAAAGAAGAACACAGAATTCAGCATCAAATGGTATGGCCTCCACAGAGCCTTGATCTTCGAGGCTGTCTCGAGGCTGTCTGATTACCTGGACAGACAGAAGCAAGCGAGACAATCAAAGTCTGTAGAAGAACTATGGGAAGTTCTCCAAGATGCTTGGAACAATGATTGTCTTGTAAAACTGCACAACAGTGTACCTAAACGAAATGGTGCAGTTTTAAAGGCAAAGGGTGGTCAAACCAAATTTAGATTTATTTTTTTAATTTTTTTAAATGAAGTATTATTTTCTGCCCTTTATAGTAAAAAAAAAATTTCAGTTCATTACTTTTGATGGCGTCTTTGTAATACAGAAAGCGTCTTCACTTTTGCTCAGAACTGTATTGTAACTGCATTTGTAAGGTGCATTATAACAGTATATGACCAACTTTTCAGAATAGCTTCTTCCAAGAAATAGTTGTGTTCCTCGTGAAAAGAAAAACAACACTGCACGGTGTTTTTGATTTAGTTCCTTATCAGACACATTTAACTGCTTTATAGTAATTTTCGTTGGACATCTTTGCCGAAGTTTGGATTAAGTACTTTTATTAACCAGTAATATTCTGGTTATATATTTAGCATCTTAAACCGTTACGGAAATGTACTACCTAGTTAATGAGTGGGTGTGTTTATCTTAAAAAATTTATATTTTTTTATTTATAAGTCACAAATTAAATATTATTATACATTATAAGAAAAGAGCAGAATATTTAAAAAATACTACTAAAAGCATAATAAACCTACATCAGGCTTACAAACTTGCACTTTAATTCACAGGAAAGCACATAATTATCTAGCTAAAAATGGATCTGTAGTCTGCACTTCCCACGCCTTGACAGGGAAAGCGTGTTTCCATGGCGATTCATCCTGTAGCTTTTTTGTTTTTTTAAAAGAACAAATTGGTTTCCTTTAGTATAAGTGGGTATGATACTGATTTGTGCATTCAAAGTTCTGCTTGCTAGTGTTTGGAATGTTTGTATTTATTAGTATCCTCACTCTACTGTAAAGTAACACCGTATAGGGATAGGAAATTGAATTGCACATATGCAACTGAGATATGAAGGGATCACTTCATCACAAATTAGTTCATTGTATCTCGCACTTAAATCCCATGATGTAGACTTCAAAGTAAAAAATTAGCACATCTTTAGTGCTTTTTGATATATACTTGTGACTTTATTAATTCTAAATGTTCTAACTTTGATATAAAAACGTGTGTGAAAAAGACAAAATTCCAGGAAAGGTCTTATTGATTTAGATGGTTGCTCTGATTAACTTTCATTCTTTAAATTTAAAAATCCTTACTTGTATACTCAGTAAAAAAGCTTCCCTTTAAATACACTTGTATTAGCACCTGGAATGATAAACTGAGGTTATTTGAAAAATTAGCAAACAGCCTGCAAGATATTTAATAATGAACATCTAAGAAAATTTAAGTATTTATATAATAGCGTTTTCTTTTGTGTGTGATCATCTTGTTTCTTAACTCATAAAAAAGAAAACCCTATTACACACAGTTATGCAAGTGTAATTAGCGGGTCTAGTTTTGATTTGGTCATTTGGTCATTTAATTATTTATACTTTCAGGGGAAACTATGGCTTAAAATGTGTAAAATGTATACAGGCCATGAGATCTCTGTTAGATTTAGTATAAAGGCTAAAAAGTGTGTAACTGAAAGGGTGTTTAGATTTGCTTTCAATTGAGGTTTTGATTTATGTGTTTGTCTTTCTGAGTCTGCTTTTGCCTGGTTAATATGTGGACAAATGGAATTTACAGAATTTCCTTCATTTCAGCCATCCGCTACACTAGAAATGTTCCGAAATTATAAAAAATCGGCATATAAATACTGCAAAATATAAGTCTATGGCCCTGCAGTGTATCATTCTGAATAAATGCATGAGGATGAAGTATTATAATAATAAAAATTCTTGTGTTCTTTTAGGATCAACTTCACCCACTTGATTGACTCTCAGTGTTACATCCCAGTGCAGAATGTGAGCTGCAGTAGATGGATGGACCTGCAGGCGTTTCGGTGGCCAAGATGTCACATTGGACACGATCAGTAAATGTATTATATACTACATATTCAATTATTAGATGGTGAAATTAATTAAACAACAATGTTTTCTTTTCAGCCAGACAATTTGAGGATTTAATATAATTGTGCTTTGAAGATTTGCTAGATATTCCAATTTTTGAAGAAAATCTAGTGTCTAATAACCAAGTCAAGTTTGACCGTTGTTTCCCCCACATTACTTTGGCCAAAGAAGTTTTTATTTTTGAATTTGAGCTCAAATCTCTATATCCAATGGCAGCGGCACTATACACATTTAACACTTTTAAATCTCACTCCATTGCTTCCACAAAATTTCTGGAGAATCCATGTTGAGAAGAGGAAAAACTTTCCCCTAAGAGAGGTCCAGGTCGAACATGTAGGTTGGTACGTGGGTAGGAATGGGTCGAAGGTTACTAAAATATGTATTCCATGGGCTCCACATGCTGAGACCCTAGGCTATAGCATGGAGGCATGTTGTCATGGTAATGAAAGCATTTCACCCAGGATACATTAGAACAAAGTATTTTTCTTCTTGTCTTCAACTCATTATCATCACGGTTAGAAATTATACTTTTCAATGCCTTCATTTTCTCCCCGCAATGGTTACGGTGGCTTTTAAAATGTCCAGCCACCAAACAATACAGCGAAACATTATATTCCTAATGTTATTGGTTATTAAAAATTAGCATAACATTTTAATTAGCATTAACATAGCCAATTTCAAGATGGGTACCGCAAAAAGGTATTTCGGTTCATTGCATATGCACGTATATTTAATATGAGCTAAGATCAGATATCCCACCACAACTATACACCAAACTAAACGAGGGCGTCAAACACAAAGCCAAAGTACGGTACTTCTGTAGAACAGATACCAATGGCCAGCAGGTGGCTTCTTCTATGCGCCCGAAGAATCTTTAACCTCTTCCTCCTACACATACACCCTTCTGCGCTTAAGAGGATTTTTCTTGACAATTTCGTTGGCGGGTTGAACAGGGGAAAAAAACTCAGACTCGCTTAGAAATTAGAAGTTAGGAAGACGACAAAGAAGACTATATCACCTCCATATACTCAACAGCTAAGAGGGAAAAGCAAAACACGTGGGGAACGTCAAAGACAGGTAAGGAAGGGTGATAGAATTTGCAGTTTTCAGATGTATAGTGCTGTTTTAATAATATGGTGGTCGACGATTAATAATTAACGATTAATATTGCTGCCAGTAGTTACACCTGAATTTGCTCTCAGCTGGAATGTTTAGAGTGCAATCTCACATTTTTTAAAGTTTTTTTTCTTTCTAATTTAAGTTGTTTTAAATGTATTATACATTATACAGCAACGATGTTCGCAGTGTAAATGGAATTTGACGAATTGGTGGGACGTATCCCTATTCGCTGTTTTAGTTCGCTCAACGCTATCAGAAGGAAACCAGCTGTAGGAAAACGTTTTCTAACGGTCGGTGTTTTCGTGGTCCATTTTAACTAAAAACTTCTGTAGAAACCTGTTTTCGAACCAGTAAGTCAACTCTCATCCACCACTGAATGAAGCATCACCACGGGTTTAGTCATTCTAATACTAACAATTTATAAACAGAAATTAAGGAAATTCATTAATTTTCACTATAGATACACTAGTTGCCAAAATGACTAATTAATAGAAACCGATTAGACTAATTAATAGGTTTTAGACTAATAAACTTGGTGAGCAATCATGAATATTTTGGAAGTAATTTATGAATGAAAGAGAGGCAACATTTAGAGAAATGTCAGCCTATGGAAAAAGCTGTTAATTTGTCACAGGTACTTTATATAATTAAATATTAATAAACTCTAATACAATTTGAAGGTTTTAGATTGCAGTATACAATGTGTTTGTTTTATTTGTGGTGTTGTTAGTTGTGGGAAATACTACCAGCCTTTCATTTCGAACCAGCTGCATGGTGGGTTTTCCAACAGTGGGCTGACACAGGAGGCAGCGAGTCAAGAGACATGGGGGGGGGGGGGGGGGGGGTAGGCAAGATAGGCA
>JAOVYW010024622.1:13897-23982 GCA_025775045.1 Hiodon tergisus | reverse complement strand
CAACACTCCTCACCCTGCTTTGATGTTCCTCCAGGCGCTCAATTCTCCACTGCATCTCCCTCGCTGACCTCCAGTAACCTTCCAAGTCACACGGAGGCGCGACCGGGCCCAGATCGCAGGGGTCACGCCGGGAGGGACTGCTCGTGCCCTCCACCCCAAACTTCTTAGCTTCACAAGAAAAAAAAACACCTCTCAGTGGTTTTCTATTAGTAAATGCCCACCATCACAGGAGCGTGAAGGGAAAGGATTGGGAAGTGTCTGTGAATATGTGAATCACGTGTGTGTGTGTGTGTGCACGTGTGTGTGTGCGCGAGTGTGTGTGTGTGTGTGTGTGTGTGTGTGTGTGTGTGCACGTGTGTGTGTGCGCGAGTGTGTGTGTGTGCACGTGTGTGTGTGCGCGAGTCTGTGCACGTGTGTGGGTGTGTGCACGTGTGTGTGTGCGCGAGTCTGTGCACGTGTGTGTGTGTGTGTGTGTGCGCGTGTGTGTGTGCGCGAGTCTGTGCATAGTGAGTTAGAATGAGTCCTCCTTAACTTGTTTTCATGACCACAGACGAACAATGCCAAAAAAGTATCAAGTATCAAAGAACGCACACTGTAGGAACACGTTTACACATCCCCTGTGTGTCATAAAACCCAACATGCACACACACACGCGTTTACATATCCGTACGCAGGTACAGAAGCGGTGCTCACTGATCTGTTTGCAGGTCTGCAGCACAAAGGTGGTGGCCTTCTTCAGCTCCTCGTCCTGGGCTTCCGCCAGCAGGCTGATCAAGTGGGACAGCCCCCCGCTTTGCAGGAGCTGCGTCTGGTGCTGCTCTGAGAGGGAAAGAAGCCGGGCTTGACACTCAACCCGGTCTTCATTATCCCAGCGGTCCCAGTGGCTCTAACCAAAGCGTCGGCACGTTTCACACTCACCATCTCGGCCTCCACGTTAATTATTAAAGCAGCTGAAAGGCATGGAGACCATGTGCCACCGCACCCAATACCGTGGATGAAAAATACACTGTGATGTACACTACTAACAGGAGAAAACTGATTATATGTAGATATTTAAGATTATAGTAATACATTCCATACGTTCATATTTATGAATAAAAGTCCTCTCTGTGAGCCCCATGCTAGGGGAGCAGGGGGAGTTATAAACGTTCAACAGTGCAGCTCCACCGCCACGTTAATGCACCTGCGGCTCCAACAGCTGGTGACATGCAGAGGTGACGATGTCGACAGATTTGTAAATATCAATGTGTAGGTTTTGGACTTATTAGATAGTAAGTTTACTACGTAAATAGTAGTTCTGTTCATAAAGTCTTTGCATTTTATTAATAATCGTTGGCCACGGCGGGACGTATTCTTGCCAACATTAAATGTATGTTTTCCACCAGTGCTTATTTCAAATCGCGGGCCCAGTGCCATGAACTCAAATCGGACCGTCTCTTACGTATCCCTTACCAGTGAAACGCTAACACCGCTAACACAATCGGGAACAATCAGATGCTAACGTGGCCGACAGTGCGACTTTCCCAGACTAGGGCCCTGCCACCACTGCGACATTTAAAATGCACTAGGAGCCAAAATAAGGCGCAGGAAATGCCCCATACTTGACATTCTTTTTATTTACTGGCCCAGAGACCGGCATGCAACACTGATGGATCTTTTTCAAGACACTCAGATCTGAAGCAGGTCAACAGATGAGTGGCATGTTAGCCTGCTGCGTGGTGACGGCGTGGTCGCGTGTCGGCACTCACCGCAAGTCTCGGTGCAGGAGCCCAGCGCCAGGACGACGCAGAGCTGGTCCCGAGGGTCCAGCGTGGGGCAGGAGAGCAGGGTCAGGAGACGGGGTACTAGCTGGTACTGAGCCAGGTCCAACGCCAGAGGGGCTGGGGGAGAGCGGGAGAAGTGTTTTACACCCACATAAACACTAAAGCAGGGGGGCCCGGACGTGCTCTTTTCAAAGCAGGACTCACCGTTCTCACTGACACACGCGCACAGGGCCTTGGTCATCATGACAGCCACGTCCCGGGCCGGAACGCTCCGCACGGACTCCGAAGCCAGCCTCACCAGGGCCTGAGTCAGGGTACCCAGGCCCCCCGTGGAGGCAAACCAGTCCTGGGCGCAGGCTGCCAAGCGTGAGAAAAACCCACCGCCACATAAGGAAAATCCATTACTGAGACGTTTTTTTTTCAATTGTAACCATTACTGTTACATAACGCTACATCACTGTAACAATGGCGAAAGCCTAAAACACACATTTAAATTCCCCATCTCTGGACTGGCTTTCGGTTGTGACAAGGTCCCAAAGCATAACCAAAGGCTATTCTAATTGAGACACTATGTAACTAACACTCCATGTCGACACTTGACAGCGCAGCAAAATGTACAATAAAGCAATTAGCCGCTTTGAAGAAACAATGCTGAATGTAGCAGCTGATTGTTAATTATCTCCAAAACTAGAAAGCATTTTAAAATCAGAAATGATCAAATGCTGCCAGGTCTCCAGTGCCATCAGTCGGTCTGTAAGAACAGGGGGTCTAGGTGTGTAACTCTATCTAAAGTGAGTGGTACGGAAAAATATCCAGAATTATCCTGCGCTGCAGTTCGCAGCAAAAAAGTGAAAAACAGTAAATCGATTATTTATTTCATTGTGTGTGAAATCCACACAATTGCGTCAACAAATCAAAGCCAATCCCGGAAATATCCTCAGTAAAACACTTACAAATCTGCCATCAACACTCTCATTGTCAGTACAGAAGCATCGCGGAACTTCCCGCCCAATACGGGCTTGGTGTGGAGGCTGGGTGATTACCTCATGGCTGAGCAGCATTCCAGGCCAGTACTGCATCAGTCTACAATAACTTTCCGTGGAAGGCTTTTAATCAAACGATCGAGGCTTATTGAAGAACAAGGAAACGACACTATTCCAGGACATAAGGCCCAGACCTACCAAGCGTTTGAAACGGCACAACTACACAATGAAAAAAGAACACGCAGTTTTTAATGCAATTTGGCCCCAATCCATGTTTTTAATACCTCAAAGCCAATTTTCATGACGTTTACCGTTAACTATTTTTTCAAAATAGATTTTATTTTTATTTTTTTACCCTAAAACGAAGTGTATGATGCATGATCTTCCACATTAAGACATTTAATCTCAGATGTATCAGAAAGACTTGATAAACACAACCTTGTACATGGCGTGTCACAGAAAACGATTCATTAGTCTCTACTATCAAAAACAGCAAATAGAACAGGCATCAGCACAGTTTAAACTAGCGAAGTGGTGCGTTCTTTCTGCCTTCCTGCACGTTAACGGTTAACAGATGTCAACTCTCTAACACCTCCTGTTCATTACAACAGAAACCTTCCGACACGAAAGCGCAGAGCCAGCAGTAATATCCGTGGCCATATTGGCCAGGCGTCAGCAGGACCCACACTATCTCGCGATGGCCAATGAAACGGCCTCCTTGCCGTCAGCAGGACCCACACTCTCTCGCGATGGCCAATGAAACGGCCTCCTTGCCGTCAGCAGGACCCACACTCTCTCGCGATGGCCAATGAAAGCGTAACCTGCAGAGTCAGTGTTTCGGGCCCACACACTGATTTCACATTAAGGGGCTGACCACACATCCTTTGTTGAGCTGCGGCTGCACAGAGAGATAAAGTGGGAGCGTAACGCAGGCCAAGCACAGTAATTCACTCACTGTGACCTAACACTCAAATGAAGAGGTGACACACAGATGACACACCGGCCTCCTTTTATTGTGGTGGTTCCAGGAAACCCAAGTGCTCTCTGGAATGAAAATGAATGTCATGAGACCTTGATCCGATATTTTCAATCCAAGGTATTTGACTGAAGGTCGCCTTTCCTTAAAACCTCCGGCCATTTTGAGTCTTCGGTGAAACAGCGTATTCAAGCCCATTTAGAACATCCACACCGGAGGGCGTGGGAAGCCTTGCCCAGAGTGTGGGTACATGTACTCCCAGGTGGCCATAGATGATATCAGGGCCCATTGAGCTTCTACAGATTTCACTCTGTTCAATCTGAAGTATAGAATGGGTAAAGTAACGCACACAAACCCTGCAGCTAACCAACAGGTTAAAACTACTTCACATGCGGAAAAATTCATTAGCCGCTAGTTACAGTGGCCAACGGCTTACATTCTCTAAAACATTACTGCACCTGCTCTTAATGAGATTAATGGGCCAGTTTAATAAACAACAACACCCTGCTTCGCCCACGCACTCCCCATGCACAAACAAACAACGGCCGCTCCCAGCAACGCAGAGTGCACACTGCGGGTCACACAGCCAGTCACACAACTGTGTCAGTCTGATCTGGGGTGACGGCTCTGACGGTCCAGCACCCACTGGATAGCTGCCCAGCAGGGCCCTCCTTTTAGCTGCAGGTTGTGTTGCATCAACGGCGATGACGTCGTGACGAATAGACAAACCTAACAAACAAACGGCAGAACCTCTGGTTCTCTGTGCGTGGCTGAGAAAGACTGCAGGAATCCCATATGCACTAAATTACACAACCGTATAAAACAACACAATCCTCCACACCCAGAGAGCTTTCCTGTTCAGCCTGGCATGTCTCATTCACTCAACGCCTCCAGGCCAAAGTACTGCCAAATTATACAACAACAAAAAAACAAGCAAAAACTTTAAACGTATTTTAGCTTAAGAAAGGTATTGAACAGTTAGGATTTACACGTTATTGATTTTAAAAGAAAAAACCAGTAAGTAAAGAGCGTTAAATAGCGCGCCACAGTGACCAAGCTACAACATAAGTGTAGAAATAACTTTTCCAGTCAGAAACATCACACCATCCCTGAGTTGTTTCCCCCCCCACTCCAGATTCCTAATTTAGTTCAAGTTAATCTGAAATTCTGCACAGATAAAGTCACTTCTGCTAACCTGGGCGGGGGTTTTCATCTGTGCGCCTGTGTGCGGACGGGGCCTACTCACGGTTGTTGGCAACGGTCATGGCAATGAAGGAACAGACCGGCTGCACCAGCTCCTTTCTAGGCCGAACTAATTTCTGCAGCCACACTTTCGCCACAGTGAAGGCAGACATGCAAACCCGCTGGTTTTCTTCTGTGTCATTTTAAAGAAAGGAAAAACAGAATAAAACACAGTAAAAGCTAAAGTGTGACACCAATCTGTTATAAAAGAAATGCATTGTAAAATCAACAAGCTAAAAACGAATACTAATCAATTACATGAACCAAATCGCTGTATGGCGTGACACACCCTATTACCCTATTACTGTGTGAAATGCGTTAGGTCCTGGCAGTAAGCAAAACCCTTTTCTCTGTATCATGTGAGGCACTGAAAGCACACGCGGTTTCTTTGGAAAGACAGACGCAGTGCGAAAAGATGGGGCGGAAATTAAAAGGACCAGCACGCGCTCAAGTTTGGGTGTGAACATCGCTGCAACACCCTGACACTGGAACCCAGCGCCATGGCGGCCTGCGCTACCATTCTGCGGGTTGTTGACGCAGCTGCAGAGAGCGTTGGACGCCGACGCCCAGAGCGAGTGGAGCTGCGCGACGTCCACGTCTGTCGGGTCGGTGTCGATGATGGGAAAGCTGGTACTTCAGACAGGAGGAGGAAAAATGACACAAACATTAACCGTGCGCTGGCAATCATTAGCCGGAAGCCTCAGTGAGCAAGCTCTGTCTGTACCTGAATAGGTCCAACAGGATATGAATGCACCCTGTGCTTTTGGCGTAAGTCTGGCCAAATTCTGCACAAAGGAGAGAGAGAGGAGTACCAAACTGAGTAATGTAACCAGTCAGGATTAAAACACAAAACAGACAATCTCGTGTAATGCCCCCTGGGTGAGACTCGGAGCTAGGCATGGTGATAGAAAACAGTAGAGAACAGTTTCAGATCTACATGGATTACCAGGAAGTAACGCCAATCTCAACACATTAGCGTGATCGTTAGCAACGATAAACGTTTGCATTTGTTCTCCTTGAAAAAACGATGTAAACAAATAAAGCGGTCTGCTGGTATCCTTACTGTTATTGGTGACCAAGACTGAGAGCATAAACACAGCTGTCCGTTTCAGATTCAGTGGGACGTTTTCCACTAGTGTTCGCCCCAAGTCTGTGAAAATCTCCGCTCTGCACAACACGTTCTTGCAAAACACTACAAAAAATAGAAAATGACTTGGCAAGCTTAAATCCGGCTTTTTTTGGCCAAATCGGTGAGCAGTGGGGATACCGTCAATGTTCCCTTTATTATGACTCTGAAACTAAATAATAAACTCAGCAGACAAAAACTATACACTTATACAAATTATATACATTTATGCGAAAGAAGTTCTTTCAGAACAACGAAATGTGGAAAAACAGCGCCACCTATTGCATTAAATCGGAATCTCATTAGTTGATAAAGTCACTTCAGTTATATTTGCACAAAAGTTTTTTTTCTGCTCTATATTATGGACAGGGAAATATCTGACTCAGTAACAGTTGAAGGATAAAGTAAAGCCATCACACACACACCGTTACACTCCGCCAGGGCTCCCAGAGTGAAAAGTGTGGCCTCTTTTACTTCTGTGTGCTTGCTGGATTTGAAAAGGTTGTAAATAAACAGCACTCCACCAATCTCCTGGAAATACTCCACAATATCCTCTGGGGAGGGACACAAAAGTCACGAAAGTTTTTAAACCAACCTACATCACTCGAAAATGTCTTTTCACATGCATCTGATTTATCTGATGCACAAGCCTAACGGATCTAGTGTCTTTTTCTCCCTGAAACCGCTAATGACACGATGGCAGAAATGGCCGTCCAATCTTACGACATTGGCAATATTACCTGAGGGAGTCACACCTGAGGAGACCGTAACCCCCTGTTACAGTGTGTATAGAATATGCAACATGTTCTGTAAGCATCCCGTCTGCACCAATCATTTACATGTTCAACCTACCTAAACCACCTCAAATCTCCTGAGAACTCTGGAATTAACACACTCAGACCACGAGGAGAAGAAAAAAGTTCAAACCCATCATACTGCATCTACGGGACTGTAAATAACAGCGAATCTAAGAAGATGTCGGGGGCTTGGCGCATCTCCGAAAACGAAGTAAAAAGAAGAAGCAGACCTTTCTGATGGCAGATGGCGTAGATTGTGAGCAGAGCTTGCTTCTGAGAATCCGGACATTTCATCTGGTACTTGAGACACTCCAGCAACAAGCTCAGATCTGCCTTAAATGCTGCAACAACAGGGTGGGTAAAACTTTTCTTAACCTGTATTACATCTACAGCCAGCATTAAAAGGCTACGAGAAAGACTGGGTCACCGATATCAGTTGTCTGATAGGATACTGATATGCCTATAGGATGTAAGGTATTGTTTTTGTTTAAAATCTAACATAAATTATATTTAAGAAAAATGCATTTAGCCAAAAACGAATCCTTGTGTTATTCGTCGTTTTTTATATAGCCTTTCAGTTATTATTCTGTTTTTATATCACCTTCAGTTTGTTTCTTTTAATTGTTAATATCTAAATGTATTATACGTCCAAGCTGATCTGTTGCTTAACGTATTGCTTATGGGAAGGCGTCTCGCCTTCCCATGGCCGCTGCTATAGTAATACATTTTGCACTCTTGATATTATCTGTTAAAATCTTTGTTGTAAAATAAACGTTTGACTTTAGACAACTTTATAGATCAGTGCAAGACCCGTTTAATACATTTTTAATAATCTTGGTCATTTCTATTCATATGATTAAAGATGACGATTGGCATCAAACGCGTGAACTTCCATCACGCCTCTCACGTCATTCCATCCAGCGCATGCAGAAAACTAACGGCTGTTAACCATTAATGGTGAAATTCTGGCCTTGTCAGGTAGTTAAAACAGTTCACCAATTAGCAGGATAAATGTTGAAATCCATATTTAATTTGATAGTTGGTAATCCCACATTTATTTGAATAACACACACACACACACACAATAACACCGCGGTTTTCATTCCACTGAACTTGTTTAGGGACGTCACTTAACCTCTAAACTGACAGGACTCGATCACTTCTCCCGTGTCAGACAGGCGGTCTTTCATAAATATAAAAACGAACTTCCGTGGAACTGAGTTTATCTAAATCAAGAGCACTGCAATATAAAGAGGCTTACCACAATTTGGTGTTTTTGCAGGCAACGTTTCCATTTTTCCCTCGTCTTGGGATCTTTCGGGAATTCTGATTTGCTAGCTTCCTAGCAAAAAAACCTAGTTACCTCAAGTGTAAACCACCACACAAACCGTAGCTAACGAGTTACAATGCTTATAGCTTATCATTGCTATCCATGATACAATGAGATTTGATGTTTTTATGCAAACAAAAATATTAACTTCCCGACAATACTCTTCGGACAAACTTATTCTTATATAACGTTCTTGAGGACGAAGTTGATCATTTTTTTCATAAGTCACAAACATTACTCAGGGCGTTTAAAGGTATTTTACGTCAATATATTTAAATAGTATCACGGTAAGACGGCTGGCTGCATTAAAACAAAATAACATCGACCCCGTAAAATTGCTCCTTAAAAATGTAGATAGATGATTTGTTTTAGTAAACTTTACTTAAATGTATAAGACTTTAGAAAACTCACTGGCGATTAAGTTAATATTTAGATAACTGACTGAGATCTCGTCCAACTGTTCCACATCCTGCTAGAAGCTACACCGCGCTACGTAATTAGTCACGAGAAATGGCCTCAGCAGTAATTTAACTAGTCGGCTTGTCATTCGCTTAAAAATAGTAAATCTAAGAATGTAAATGACATGTCTTTAAGTAAACTTTAAAAACTTTTTTAAACGACTGTTACACCAAGAACATTTCTGTCAGCGTTAGTAAATCCGCACCGTGCCCAGTTTCGCGCCTTTCATAGCAATACCCAACGTTCGTAAGTTTTTAAATATTATAATATTTTCTGAGATTGTCCGTGTTAGCATTCAAATGTAGGAATCAGTACGGCATTGACATGTTGGTGTTAGATTTCCATTAGAAACATAAAACCAAACAAAAAAACACATTGTGTGTGGGAAATATTTATTACATTTTAAACGAAACCAAAACAGGACAGAAAGACACTTCACAGCTGGAAAGTGGCGGATGTCTGAGACATCGCGTTGTAAATAAACGTGTTGTTAAAAGGTACAAACTGATGTGTGATGATTTTGATGACCTCCTGCGCAGCACATCCTGAAACCATTAAAAAAAAAAAAAACATCAGCTTACTATACAGCAATACAAAATCAAACAAATACATTCCTTTGTAATCTATTTAAACAGTCCAAGTTTCTCTTCCAGGTTTCAAGTTTCAAGTACAGGAGACTAAACTGTGACTAAACACAAGGAGGACCGAATGTGCAAACTCTTACCTCCCAAAAAGGACCCTACTGTGTGAGGTTCAGCAGCACCATAGCGACAACTGTTGAACAAAAAAATACTTTTTATTTAGTTATTAAAAAGCTTTCCACGATTTCCACAGATCTGTACAGGGGACTTAAACAGTGATACATCTATTTGTACCCAATGTTAGCAGCATTATTGTGTATTATTTACCCCAAAAGAAAATGTAATATTTAATAACTCGGGTGACGTGACAGGCCCGAACCACTTACAATTCATGGATGTAGTCATCTTTAACGTTCACATTCAGGCCATATTCCTGCAGAAGGCCGTTCACACACAGCTTAAGCTTCCCAATGTCTTCTTCAACCTGGTAATTATATACGCCTAATGGAGAAACAACCAGTCTACATTTTAAATTAAAATAGTAATAAAGTACGTCAAAACAAATCACAACACTGTACCCAGAAAACCGCCAGGTAAAGTGTTTAACCAAACAAACCATCAATTATCCAAACCTTTTCTGAACCAAAATGGCACCCAGATCACGTGTTAGCGATTTGGCTGACAGTTACCTGGGTAGCGCGAGTGTTGCTGGTAAAAACGGTCAACTGACCGCAGCATGAGATATAGGACCATCTCGCTGTCTGAGCTGTCCATGCAGGAGGCTGTAGAAATCAGACGTCGGGTGTCAGCACGGTAAACTCCGACGGG
>JAOVYW010024611.1:0-31588 GCA_025775045.1 Hiodon tergisus | reverse complement strand
CCTAATAGCCAGTGTGCTTTCCAATATACTAAGCTTATAGACAATACCAAATGCCTTATGCACTTGCCTAGTTTCCCAGTTTGGTCTTTGTCTCCCCCTAGTGTTCAAAACTAGACTTACGTTGTAAAGACGCACAGTCCTCAAGTTCTTCTAGGCAAAGATATACATTATAATTGTTGTTCAACTGCACAGAATATATCACAATACAGTTCATAGCTGTGCCTTTCATTTGATTAATGTGTCAACGTGGCACAAGCATTCCTCCCTATGATCCAAAAGCTCAGACAAATGACTACAGGAACTGATTTGTACTTCACAAAGGAGACTGCGTATTACATTGCTCTTCAGTTCAATGGTATAACACTGCAGGGGGAGTGAGAGGGGTTTCCACAACCCTACTG
The DNA here is from genome assembly GCA_025775045.1 of Hiodon tergisus. Lineage (NCBI taxonomy): Eukaryota > Metazoa > Chordata > Actinopteri > Hiodontiformes > Hiodontidae > Hiodon > Hiodon tergisus. Next base: position 31,187 of record JAOVYW010024611.1, on the reverse strand, counting down.
GAATGCAGTGCTCCACACAGGGACTTACTGTGAAGCCGATTCCCACGGTCGCAGAAAAGGATCCCGGGATGAACTTGCCCTGGTCAAACTGCACCAGAAGTGATGTCTTTCCAACGCCACTATCTCCTACCAGGATTGTCTGTATTGAAGAAAGAGAATGGTCACATGAACATCCTTATCCGCAATGTGTATGTGTGTGCCTCCAAAGTAAGAAAGAGATCAACAAAGGATCCAACCCCTGAAGACAATGATGGCAGCCGGACCATCACAAGATTCTTCACCTTTTGGTTTTAGAATATGAAAAGATTTCTTGACATCCAAAATATTACTCACAGTACCCAACAGTACCCAGAAAACTAAAATGTCTCCCTTAATGCATGTGATAATTTCACAGTGAAAAAAAAATGTGTTGTTGAGAACTTCGTTTGTAATGGACTTATATCAAGAAAATCTATCATCATCCTCCATGTCTGCCAGTAACTAAGCCCGATGATTTTAGCAGTCCCCTCCCTTGTTCCCGTTATAATTTCACTTGTGGATAGTGTCTCTCTGATCACAGGTCTGTCTAGCAGTGTCTTTTTGCATTCTCTTAGCTGTTTTTAATTTTTTTTAATTTTATCAGACAGTAGCTGATATTTCCACCAATATTACTTCTTGGGAAAGAAACTGTGGATATTGCCCTTTCTCTTGCTTTCTTCAGATCAAGATCCATGCTGCCACTTTCAAAAACATTTGACTCTAAACCCAGCAGCTTTATCAAAAGAAGGTGAAGTCAGCAAATAGCAAGGCCAGTGTAGGCCTATAACTAGTCTATTAGCAACATTAGCAATTCATTATTAAAATGTAACATAATTATTAAACATATAAATTAAAGCAATATCTACTATTGTCAAAAGGACTTCAAACCTGACATACCTTCTCAGAAAATTTTCATTTACCAGTTAGCATATGTAACATGCTGTATGTAGCATATGCACAATGATCATGACTGAACTCTTAAAATGTTAAATGTTAAATGAATTAACCAACATTAAGCGGTTGAATCGATATCACATTTAAAGAAACCCACACTGAAAGTGCTGAAAATAAAAAATAAAAATAAAATAAAAATTATTTTAATAATAATAATTTTAAATTAAGCTTGGAGACAATGGATGTCTTTTTGCAACTTGAAATAAGTTAATTCTGGAAATCCCCAGACACGTCTATAACAGAACAAACGTTTGCAATAACTGTAACGGATACTGACACGGAACAGAGAACTTCCGTTACTGAGGTTCGCTCGGAAACTCTACAACTTCCTTGGGGTGACTAGGGACTGCCGTCAAACTGAAATATTACTTTTTCATGTCTGCTTCATCCAAATTTAATACGGTTAACTTTTCAACTCAGGATTTCACTGACGTAGGAATCGAGGAATCAGGAAGACGGAATTTTGGAAACAGGGAAAGATCGATGTTGCCACGGTAACGCGAGGATTTGCGCACCAATGGAATATTAGACACGTGATTAATTTTTAATTTCTTTTGGAATTTGTCTTGAATGAGACACAACATACATGTGACAAGGGACAAGAAATGAAGCCGTCAATCCCTTTTCCTCTAGAGGTGTTATGGTCGGTATGGATAACGGGGGAAACAAGGTCCAGACTATATGCAGTGAAATCATACGACGGTTTCGGCTGAACTGAAATGGGAGTGGGTTAACCCTCACCATAAACCATGTAATGGCTTGAATAAAGAGTGGAGAAATATATATAACCAGCATGCAGCAGACCAGGAGAGTGTTTGTAGCCTGCTTACCAGTAAATTTGAATAGAACCTTTTGAATATAATAAATTTAGTACTGGGCTGCCAAATTACTTTGCCAATGGCAACACACCCCACGCCCCACCGTGAAACTGTATGATACTACATCCCCACTTATGGCATTAGTCTGAACCGCATGGTCATGACTATGTGCTTGCTTTTGCTGGTCTGGCATGCTAGCCAAAGCAGTAGACCAATCATGATTCTGGAGCACACAGGAGACAGCTTTGTCAGCAGGGCTTCACCCCCTCCACCCCCACCCCATCTTCCCAGCACTTCCACCTGTCGAGGCTCTCAGCACTGCAACACCCTGGAGAAGGCTTATATCACAAAGCCTGGGGTGCTGTGACTTTGTCACCTGGAGAGTAACCATCCCAGAGTGATCTGCGCCAGGGTGACACGTTGACATGTTACTGGCAAAAAATCCATTGGAGCTGTAATTATGAAGCTTATGCATATTGTGAATAGCACTTACAGTACAATTAATGTTATACACTAATTTTTCCTATTTACAAAGGTTACCTGGGCATAGTTTAAAGATCTACTGCCACCCTTTCAGCCATGATCTTTTCTATTCAGTACAATCTGCAAAGTAGCAATACACACGTCTTTTGTTGGCTTTTTCATGCTTCTAATTCTCCATTTTGTCATCTACATTTTTGAAGGTTTACAGCAATTACACCAATCCAGGCACGAGTATGCAGAAACAGATTGCTTTGGCACATCATTTTACACAATATCACGAGTATAACAGGCAGCTTGTGTGTGTGTGTGTTGGTGCTGCACTGCCTTGGGGTGTGGGGGGGCGTTGATGATGTCAAAGTGACTCAGTCCACACGCACACGCTTCGTGTGTGATGCAAACCCGGGAGCAGGTAAGATGATTCAGAAAAGGGGACCTGGGAACAGTGACAGTGGATTGTCGCCTCCTCCTGCATGAGTTACCCTCTAAATATATATTTTTATTTTAGCAGCTGTTCAGCTTCTTTCAAGATGATTCTCTGAGAGAAGACATGAGTCAGTGTTTTCATTTCCTTAGTTTCATTGATAAAAACAATAATAAGAAAACCAGATGGTATAGAAGGGTTTAACAAGGTAGCATTCGCTACGTTTATGAGGTTTTGTTGTAGTAGTAGTAGTAATAATAATAATATTCCCTATGGGTGGTGGTTAATCAAGTTACGCCGACGATTCAGCGTCAGTTCCAGAAATTATGTTCAGGCCTCTGGAGAGCGCCATGGAAGTAAATGGCTCAAAATCTTCTATAAGAGCTGCAGTTTTGGCTTTGGAACAAGGCCAGTGATTACTCCCAGAGTTTTTACACATCAGGGGTTGGTTATATCTGAATGATCTGGGAAACTGCCAACATCTATTGGTGGTGTGAGCATCACACTGCAGTACAACCAGCTTAAATGTTTATACAGCCGCTCCAGTGAGAGAAACAACAGCACACTTTTCAGCACCCATTAGAAGCCTCGTAGTTCCTCATAAATAATTAACCGTGTGTAAACTTCAGTGCCAAAGATAAATCTATCCCCAAGGAGTTGAAAGTGATTGGATAGTATTTGTTATTATGTACTTACCCTGTAATCAGATAATTGTCATTTAGCTGCAACATCAATGTTGAGAATGTGATGGAGTCAGGACATTATCTTTTTATTTTCTCCAGTAAAACATACATGGACTTAGCACGCGGTTTACTAGTAGGGAAAAATACCAAAACGTACCTCTTCTGACCTATATATGGCTAAACATCTTTGGAAAACGACACGGTAATTAAAGTGGGGCACCATGCACAAGAAAAGAAAATCTTATTGAAGCTTTAAGATATGTTCGTATATATTTGTATATTCCAACCTTAATAATTAGTTTTGCTTTATGTGAATATATTACCGCACAACGTTGCAGTGCAGTACGTCTTGCAAAAAAATAAAAAATTAAAAAGGATTCAAACTTTTCCCAGAAAAATGGCGCTGGGTAGCCGCAAGGCAGTATCAAGCGCAACTTAATTGTTCATTAGTTTTGCTTAATTATTGCTGTCTGGCAACCGTCGTTAAGGGCTAACGCAATTTTTACGGTACCAATCCCTTTAATCGCCCTTTGCAGTTGGAAATAGCAAACTTAATTAACTTCCCTGCAAACTCAGAGACGTCAGAAAAAATGCACGATTGCAAAAATGTTTACCATATCATTTAAACACTTCAAAAACACCAATCTACCAATGAACATTATCCTGCCAGCCACGTTGCATACACATAGCCAGGCGAAAAATGGTTTAACTAAGCTAATATCCTATAGGATATTTATACTTGGAATTCTAATAGGATAAATAAATAATTTATTACGACAAATTCAGCCACCACGATTTCCTAATATTAATATATATTTTTTTTTACGGTAAAAGTAGCCCACGGATGCAGTTTCCCAGCAAATTGCAGAATCTTCCGAGCTTAGTTCCGCTTATTAGTGAGGATATTTCGTGTTTTTAACGAAATTTATTACAATTAGACTAATTGGAGTCCACTGCTGAATTTAAACTGATGAACTCCGTTTTTGGTTGAAAATAATTGTGTACAGGTCAAAATTACCTTATGCATTAAGTCCTCGTCGTAAGAAATAGTGGACGTAGAAGGGGTCTGGCCATCCTCAGTGTCCGTATCCATTGCGGAGGACCCATACGCACTGTCGGCATAAACCATCTCACTGTGAACAGCAGTCATATTTTCTAAAACCGGCTCCATCCCGTCGATTCGTTCAAATCAAGTCTTCGAGATTGTCAAGAACAGCCCCTTTAAAGCAAAGCACCAAAACACAAACCGAGTTATTTAATTCCTCCTCCCCATCATCCCACCCCCTCCGCTCTCCCGTTCTCTTGTTTCTGTCTCTCTCTCTTTCTCATTCTCTCGGGCTAACTGGCATGAATTGACACTGATGCGGTCGGCAAAAATAAAACGAGCGGCGGAAACCCCTTTCCGCGAAATCCACTAAATATTTTAAAAGCAAAGTATTCCCTATGGGCGGAGGTAAATCAAGTTTCGCCTACGCTTCAACGTCTGTTCCAGAAATTATGTTCAGGACTCTGGAGAGCGCCATGGAAGTAAATGGCAAGTTACAGTGATACAGTCTTTTGTCCTCGCTCAAAGGCCGAGCTAACCAAATCAGAAGATAACAATAAAGCCTAACAAAAAAGATCTGGACAGTTACTTGCCCAGAAAGAACAACAAAAAAGGGAAAAAAATAGAAGTAATAATTTTTAAGTTTTATTATAATTTAATATTTTCATAAGTTTTGTAAAGCTGTTTGCGTATATTTTATGTCAGGCTTCATGGAATATATTTTTGTCAGGCATTTCATGTTGACAAAAACATCAACAGCAAAACGGAGTAAGCCGAAAGTATATGCAAAATGAACATATCTAATCATTCATAGTTCCGACAATGATGGCAAAGCTTCTAGATCCTGGTGGAGCAAAGCATCCCCAAATGATGACACTGTCATTGCCATGCATTATCATAACATGACCATTGTTATGAGGTTCTCACATAGGAATGCACTGTAACAGTGAGAACCATATTAGCCAAAAACGTTACACTTTAAACTCAAGCTGTCCATAAGACGCTGTACCAGAACTCATGAGGAATATCCAGGTGCTTTTTGCCCGGAACAAGAGCTCAGAAATCATGATGCTAATATGAGCAGTGATTTGGGCCTTGCTACTCCATGTTGCTTTGGGGTACTTTGTGATTTCCTTGAAGAGATTTTGGCAGGGTGACCTCTCTTGGGAAGAACCTATGTGTTGAAAATTCTGTTCTGATTGCAATGGCCAAAGTTAGTCAGATTTGCAGAGTGGAGGGCTGGTGTGCAAGGTAATCATGTCTGATTACCTTGCACACCAAGCAAATGAAAGAAGCATCCGTCACATCAACACTGCTATCAGCTGGCCCAGTCATGTGATTTCCCACACTGCAAAAAGCTAGCCTAGCTTTGGGAAAAACAAATATTCAAAAGCAACAAGGGGGTATTTAAAGGATTATGTGAACTGACACAGCCCAAACATCCTTATTTAAGGGAAGATTTAATAACATTAAATACAAAATGATTATAAAAAATGTAAAAAAATAATCTTCCTCATTACTTTCCTAATAATTAAATAATACACGTCCAAAAAAAACAACACAGTTTTGTAATGTTAACAGCAGCATCCGATGTTTCATGGGACCGTAATGAATTCCTCATATTCTTTAGATCAATCGCTAAGATTTCTCAGTGCATTTAATTCATTTAAGAAATCTACTTTCTAAAAAAAGAAAAAAGAAAAAAAAAGAAAGCTAAATCTACTGAAAAGACACAAGTGAATACTCAAGCAACAAGGACTCAAGCTCAGCCATGGTAACAGTTGCTAAGCCCAGAAAGCTTTGTTAAACAAGCTATGTGTGTCTGAGAATGACGGGCGAAAAGCTGTGTCACCTAGATTTCTCTCTTTGAGCTGTAAGGTCCATTGCCCATCTCTTGTAAAAAAAAAAACAACAACCTCTAAAGGTCTACCTGTGTTCTCTCCTCGCACATACAGTGGAAAAGGCAAACCACTTATTGTTTAATTTTGGTAAGCAAGTTTGCAATGTCTGCTAGTAGTAATGGGGACCCATATCCAGAGAGGCATAGGCTTTTGTACTTGACCCACGTGCATATATAATTCACTATTAGCTAAAGCACTTTACTAAAGAGTTTCAGATAAGTATTTTTAAAAGACTCCCCGTCGTATCAGTAAACATCTGCTTAAAAAAAGAAACTATTTTCATTATGCCTGCGTCTTGAGAGTCATAAACTAATTTGAAACGCATTGTATTACATTACATTATTTGTTCCGCAGATGCACTTATACACAGCAATTTTAAGAGTTTACAATGCTCTATTTATACACCATGATATTTACCAAAACAAGTCATCACTGCTCCAATCCAATAGGTTACTTCTAATTTTATTTTAACTGAAGTTGCTCAGCAAACACCCTCATCCAGGGCACCCTCCAGGCAGCTTGAGCTTCAGACGGAAGTGTAGGAGGTGAGGGGGAGGTGGCCATGTTGCCAAGGGCGCTCGACCCATCTGTCTGCTCAAATGCCATCTCCCAGTAAGACTCGCAAAGAGTTTTTTCATTTTAATTTATCCTATTATATTTATTATCATTTTACTTGTAAATATTGCCACAACTTGCATGCTATGCATTGCTTCATATAGTCATTTGGATGTTTTTTTGACCCAGGTCACAAGCCACAAAATGATTTTCCTTTAATGATTTGGATAAGATATTTACTTGAATTTATTACCCCTTGCACCTTCTCCTTGATGGCTCAGAAGTATTTTTATCTGTAGTGGGAAAGAAAAGCCACAAGTCCTTGACTGGTCCTGGTTAAAGTTCGAAAAATAAAACAGAAAAATAAAGGAGATTATCTTTGAAAGGAATGCCACTTAGAGGTTGTTACTCTGGTAAGAGGATCTCTTCAGATGGCCCTTAATGTTTTGTTTTTAATGCTCTCAGAATCAAAAACATTTACATTTGCACAGACTTAATTAAGCTTTAGTACCTGCTGACTGTGTGTTTAAACAGGTTAGGTATAACTAACCTTTAGTCATCAAAAATAACTGTTTAGTCGAGCCAGCAGACCTAGCAACGCCCATTTAGCACCCCATCTTCACGAACGATTATGAAAAACAATGATACACACACGTAACACAACAAGCTATAACGGTTGTATTGATACTGAGCCATTCTCTGTGTAGGTAGACTGAAACGCACGAAGTGGAGAAGTAGGCGTGCGACATTCAATTTCCAGTTCGCACGTGGAACACGATCCCCGTGCGTGCGGGCAAGTCTACCGCAGGCTGGTATCCTGCCGCAGAAAGTTTCCGTACGCCAAGGCGTGGTGCGCACCTTAGGGTTGAGCAATCTGGCGCTCATAGGGAGCATACAGCATCTCCAGTTAATAACACCCACATGATAAATATACTTTAACTTCAGGTTGACGCACAGTCGTAACTTAATATAACAAAACAGCTGTAGCTGCTAAAGCGGCACACAGGGAAATATGATGACAACCAGAATGAGCTATTGCCACTAAATATTAATTTAATGAGAAAATAGGTAAACATTCTTGACACTGTATAAAATGTTCCTCGGAAAATGCTTGGTTTATATAACTATATATTATGTGAAGTTATGTCAGTGGTGTATATCATAAATCTATAAATCCATCCATATTTAAAATATTTATAATTTTTACAACTACGTTTTGTTTACAATCATGTTTTCTGTCCACTTTCAGCGAATATAGGTAAAGAGAAATAGTTGCGGAAGTAGGAAGTAGCTGTAGAAAGAGCCTCCCCCTTATTCAAGTGCCCCAACAGACAAGCTGCACTTCCCAAAGTCGCCAACAGAGGATGCGATTGTGCCCTTGTGCCGCAATTCTGTTTACAACTAAGGGGCTCCGACGTGTGAGCCCTGTGTCGGCAGGTTTCAATCTGCCGAAGAGATAATTTAGCATTTTCTCTTTGGGGCCAGGCTTGATTGATGATAAATAAATAAAAACACTCATTTGGGCGCCTATAGCACTTGCCTATTCCGCTTATGCCACAGGCCGTAATTCCTTCTCCTCACAAAATATAAAATGTTAGTAACGGTAGATACTAACAACATGGAGTTGCCTACACCCACTTCGCTTGCAAGCTCAACCGTAATTGTTTATTACATCTATTTTAACTGAATTCACTTTTTGTAATACGGGTAGATTCAATCAATGTTGATGGCAAGAAGCCATTTTAAGTGATTAACGTCATTAACGGTTTTTAATAAACGCTGGGCCAAATTTGGAAAAAAGCGGACGACCAACAACGCGTACAAAAACACCCGACAACTAACGTTGACCTCAGCTAATCTTGCAAGTAAAATCTCAATTACTATGTGGAACACCGACTGGATTCAAATGAGGTCAAGTTAGGGCGGACATTTAGCCAACGCCTTCGCAACTCCTCTGGGATTCCAAGGCACTTGAGTTAGTAAACTCAGGCGGGGGGGGGACATTGATAAGATGTAAAGTTAAGGCATATTCTGCAGTCATAGTCAGCACATCAAGGTCTAATCACTACTGAGGTTTTCCGTTTTATGGTAGTGCTAAAAAGTTTCTACTGTTTTCCTGCTTGGTTTAGAGATGTCCACATCGCCGACTCCTTCGAGATCCCAGTCTTTACAACTGCCGATATTTCCGTTGATTGTAGTCTTGACATTGAGTAAGTATTCGTCTTCTTTTGAATATGTTTTCACCTGGTATTATATTTATAGCAATTTGTTTATTTCCCGGCGAGTTCGTTGAAAGCGATGTATATAGTCATTAGTAAAGCATAACGCACTCTTTGGTTTTTTTGAAATTAATCAAAGTAAACCTTAAAACAGCTTATTTGGTAATGATTTATTAATAAACCTTAAGCGATTAAAATAAAAAATATTAAGTATTATGATCTGCTGGTTCAAGTGTGAAAGGGTTAATCAATTTAAATAGCGAATTGTTTTTCTACTAGAATGTGTTATCAGATAGATCAGTTATCGATCTATTTAGATAGTTATGGATAGTGAATGATAAACAAATAAAAAAAAAAAAAAAAAAAACAGAGTAACGGATAATTTCATCTGAACACAACCAATCCGACTCTGTTAGAAATTAACGAGTAACTTTTTTGTGTTATGACTATTCTAGAGTGGCGCGACTCTAGAATAGTATATATTTTAATTTCCACACGTGGTCCCTTTCAGACAGTTTACGAGAAACAGCAACAGATCTTAATCCTCTTCCAAATAGGAGGACTGATTTTGGCGTATGGTCAGCCCTCCCTCTAAATAAGTTCTCTTAATGTTGTGAGGAGTAAATGGAAACATACACATTAAAAAAAATTTTTTATACCGGTTTCTCATTAAAGTTAAAAACATTGTTTAAACTGTTAAAAACTGTTTTCTAAATTAAACCGTATCGCCATATAGCAATTTATAGGCTTTTATAAGGTTTAAATTAATTCATTTTATTACACCACTTTGGCTAACACAATAAATATGTGGAATGGTTTCAAGGCTAGAATGCAGGAAAGCACAATTAATACAATTGGATTACCGTTGTGAAAATAAAACTGCAGTTGTGTACTTATAGTATATTGGGACTATATAGTATACATATAGTCCCAATAAACTGACCACACATACTTTGCAGTCATGTTATATTTATAAAGTTTAATTTAACAAATACTTCTTTAAGCAGCCTACATTGTATGTAATTGTAACACTAATGTGTTATTTCAGGGGATCCATATTTGTATTTCCGTATTTCTTTGGGGCCTATCTAACTTTTATCCAACTTTGTGATTTCGTGTGCAATTTATATTGGTTAGATAAACATCTTCCACAAGGGATGTCACGCCTAGTTTGTTTAACACATGGTTGGTTAAGACTGTAATCTTTCTCTTTTCTGATTTGTGCCTCTTTACCTCCTCTAGTCTGCCTGGTGATTTTTGTAGTGGTCCTGGTGATGCTGTCTGCCCATTATTGGAAAGATCTGCTCTGCTTCAGCGTCAGGTGCTGTCAGGATCCGGATCAGCCCCCCGTAAGTCCCCCAGCACACTGTGTTCGCATGCATTCCTAGGGAGGAAAGCTTTGGTTTTATGGAGAAAACCAAAGGAATGGGGTGGCAATTCACGACGGATGGCGTTGTAAACGAAAATGCATTTACTAAAAAAAAATTACCTTATCAAACCACTAAGGTCAAAATGCAAAGCAAAGAAACTGATGTTGTTCAAATTGAATTTTTAACGGTGGAACAGTCCTGGTCAGTTTTATTTTTGATAGGCTTTTTGGTTGGCTTTTCTGATCTACTTTTTGGTTGGCTTTTTGGTTGGCATTTCTGATCTACACAACAATGTGGTGTGCAGTTACTGGTGGCAAATGGTCATATAACAGTTTCCATCCAAAGGTTTTTTTTTTTTTTTTGCAACAAAAAGTGTATCACATCAGAATGTTTACCGATATAATCTGATGGAAATGCAAATTATCACTAAAATCTCACAAGTGTCGACATAATATTTTTCCGTTTAACTCTTAGCACTTAAACTCTATGTCGACACTTCAAATGTCGGGAAAAACTAGTGGAAAAACTTTTTGTCGAGAAAATAACGGAAAAAAGGTAGTGTCACGTGACAGAATTTACGTCGCATGTGTCCTACACATGCATTCAACGCACCGTAAACCTGTAGCACAAGGTGCACCAAAGAATTCCGGTAGGAATTTCATTGGCCTCCGCTACATTTGCAGCCTAATATAATGCAATCATGGGGGTTCTTCACAAGAGTAAATAGAAACGTGACTAGGATGGCATTGTGAAACGCACCCACCCCTGTCACAATTTCCCTGTTTTTCACACAAACGGTGGGTGGGGTTCGTATCTATTAGCGTACATTTGCCTGAGTTATGTATGTCTGTAGCCACAAGTTGAATCAGTTCAGTTACAATACTTCCGGAGATGGTCACGTCCAAGAATTCTCCCATAGAAAAAGAACGCTCTGGTCTGCCACTCTCTGTTTGGCACAAATTGACTGTGATCGGTTATCCATTAGCCTGCCGCACTGCAAAACTACTTTTTGGTGATGTCATACTCTGTTAAATCTCTTTACTGCAAACCTCATGTGGAAACCCGTTTTCATATAATTTTCAGGACTCTTCACTCTTGGTCATTTGCTTTGGTCGCTTTTGCTTAATGTGTTCCCCAAAACGAACTTGAATGCAAGTTAGGAAGAAGGGCATGCACAATCAAACAAAATGAGTCAGTATTCTTTGTGTGTGTGTGTGTGTGTGTGTGTGTATGTGTGTGTATGTGTGTATTGGTTTGGTGGTCAGACGTTTTTTCTTTCTTTAATAAATCAGACATAGCATACTGGGCATATATGGAACAGCTCTAATTTATTAATGAGGGCACTGTACCTTATTGGAAAATTAAAAGTAACCATTTAAAGTGACCATTACAACTTACAACTTGACTAAAAGTCTTAAACTGTAAGTTTAACCTCCCGCCTGTACCGCTTCGCTCCCTCTAGCTGTTGCGCTAGTTTAGCGTTCACAGTCCCGCTCCCAGTGCCAGATTTGCGCCGAAGCAATGCTAACATGCAAGTGGAGTGCTCAGAGCTTTTCTCATGATCTCGCGTTCAGGGTGTTTCCAGTCAGAAAAGCCGTGAACAAATTGGGTTTTCTTTGTTGAAACAAGCATGCAGTTAAAGCAGAAAAAAAATATTCCCAGGGGAGGGTGAATATTTAATCCAGTCCTGTTAAACTTTTTCTCCATTTGGGAGACGCCAGGTCAGTAGATCATTAGTGAGGGAGTGCACTTTACCTCCCAAGCCCCCATCACAGGTTGAGGCTGGATACTTGCTTCTTCGGTTGTGAAAGGCACAATGATTAGGACAGTGCGAGCCTCCACGTTGATTTTCCCCCCACAACGTGGGATCAGATGCCCCTGGGGTTAGATGCCTTGTAAATCCACTGTGAGCTGCTGCTGCTACAGTTAGCCTCAGGTTGTGGAACTTGTGGTGGGCTGCTGCTGCAAGTGCTAAGGCGAACAGTAGCCCCCGGATTAGATTGCATGTCATCTCGCTGCTGAACATTTTCCTGTTCTGTTACTTGATGGCACACTTCTTGATAATGACGCCTCCCTCTCCTCTTTTTCTCCTTTTCTCTTTCATTTGCTGGACCCACTCCTGCTTCTTTCATTCATTTTCGAACTAGACTAGCTGATGGTTGGTTGACGGTTTGGTGGGACGCCTAGGGGATCGAAGGAAACACGTCACGGACTTCTACTACTGTATTTTACCAATTATATCATTCTGTTTAGGTAAAAAAAAAAAATATATATAATCGTGTTTTTGATTGGTTATATATGGTGTCATGACCTGAAATCTAATTTAAAAAATAGATTTTACAATTTTTTTTTTTTTTTTGCTGCTTGGGCCCCCAAGTGCGTATGGGCCCATGAGCCCGTGCCCAGAATTCCCATTGGATGATCCAGCCCAGTGTATGTATATATGTGTGTGTAAACAAGCCTAGTTGACGTATCATTCTGGGATGAAAATAACAGTTTTATTGCAAGTACACAGACTTCAAAACACAAGACACATGAAGGAGGTTTCCTCCGGATAAACTCATTTTAAGTTTCCATTATTAGTTTTATGAGTTAATATAGCTCTATTAAGTTTCCTGCAAATTACATCCACCCACCTCTCAGGATTTTTTTACATTGTTTTTTTTATGCTGCCTGTGGGTTTTGAGCAGGTGCACTACTAAGTCCAAAGTGCAAATTACTCCTGTACATGCAAGTTTTAAGTACACATCATATTTCTACAAGTGACAATATCTGGCATTAGCTGTTGGAAATAAACGCTAATTTAAGTGGGATGCATGTTTAAAGTCTGTGGTGTTTGTATTCATATAGTAATTTAACACTGGGTCATGTGAGATCTCTTTAAACAATTAAATGAATTACCCTGCATATCATTTGATCAGATTAAGAATTATATATATGTTTTCATTGAGATTATTATTGATTAATAATTGATGACAACTTTCAAGAGGGTCTTAAAATGTGTGGAATAAGGCATAATTTATAGTCGCACAAGAGAGTTGAACCTCCTTAAATTCCACAGGTCCAAGGATGTGCCTGAATGCACATTCCAAGCTAATGAATGGTACTGGAAGGCCCTGACTAAGGCCTATTTGTATAATACCAAGGAAGATGCTATATTGTCCCTCAAAACAAAGGGCTTTTTTTTGTGGGGTTCTTGAGGATTTGAAACCTGCTCACAGCAAGGCTTTATTTGGGCAAAAGGGGCCAGGTATAGAAAGTAGCGTTAGACTGTTCTAGGCTGTATGAACGTTTTGAAAAAAGGGTTTTGCGACATGTGACATGCTCAGATCAGTGTGAAAGTATTGTGCAGTTCATTCCCAGTAAGGAATGTGTCCCTCCAGATAAATAACCGGCAGCAAACTTTTAGGATCTTTTCTGTCTCTAGGAATCGCAGCTCCAGCTTTACAGCAGTAGTCAAATGCTTGTGGGATCCCCTCGTGACGAACTGACGTGGGAGATGGTTTGTGTCAACATGGATAGCCAGGTAAGTTGTTCCAGGAATCCCTGTGGTCTATATTCAGTAACAGTGCTGTTTAAAACATACCAAGTTTCAAGAAATGTCGAAGCTTTGTCAAAGGTTAAAATGAGGGGGTTGAAAATGTTAAACCATAATGATGAGTTACCTGATAAGCATGTGCTGCGTCAGTGCGAGGAGACTGTGACATGGCGGAATGTGTACAGCTCAGTTGAACTGACAGCTGAGATTAGTCGGTCTCTTTGCTCTGGGCAGTTGTCTGTTATTGGGCATCCCCGGGCCTACCACCTTCAGCCTGTGGGAGTGCCTCAACCTCGCCTGCCCTCCTACGAGAGCGTTCGCAAGAAGGACCAGCAGCGGCAGATCCACAAGATGATCGCGGACCGATTTGGCCTAAACTCCCCAGTCTTCACGGAGGTGAGCAACTGCTCATAATGCAGACCCAATTCAACCTCCCTGGCCACCGGCCTTCCCAACGCTCTAGCCAGGAAATACATTTTTGTAAATTTTGTCAAATTATGTTTTTTTTCTTCTGCAGAACCGATCACCCACTACGCCTAGTTCTTACATCCTGTTTGTGAAGGACTGGACAGTCAGTCCTTAGTATAAATATTAACAACTTATTTTAAATAGTAAAGCTTGTCAAAAAACTGTGTATAAGATACTGCTGCAATTTTGTATTTGAAAAGCTATCTCATTAGGGACTTGTGTTTCTCTCATCCACCACTTAGTTTTGTTGAGAACTAACCATCCCTTCTGGTCAGAAAGATGTTTTTTAATTTTTTTATATAGCAGTTAATCGCCCCGTAGAAACAAAGGACTGCCTGTGTGGATGAAGGGGGATGTAAAAACACTGCACGGGTTGCCTCGTACATGTTTTCACTATAGTAGTGGATATAGTAAAAGATGTAGTAAAGGACAAAAGGCCGATCCTGCTGTTGTGGAGCCTTTAAGCTCCAGAAAGGGACAGTGATGCCTGATAAAAGTTTAATTAAAGTTTTAATGGGCGGCTGGATTGGATGAATTGGTAACCCGATGCTGTCTTTAATGATACACCCTTAACAACAAATCAGACGTTTTAAAGGCTGTCGGCACACGCCTAGAATCTATAGGAGGTGGTGTCTGTAGAGACGATACCGCCCTATAAAAAATAACGGGCTTGGTTAAGTTAGGAACTGACTACAGCACTCAGCTTAGTAATTAAGCTGGAGCGCTTCTGGAAACGGGAGCGTGATTACTCACGCTGATGAAACGATTGATCACATGGTCGGGTGTAGAATCCCCGCTGTTACCGTTTTGCAGTTGCTCCGCACTACACACCGTTTATAATACCCCTGGGAACGGTATCAACTTGATATGTCGAGAACTCTGCTTTCTAAGCATGAAAATCATTTTTAAATGCTGATCGCACACTGGTTTAACAACGGATTGCCCAGTCGCTGACATTGTGAGGCACTGAGAGGAGCACTTGAATTATTCCATCATAATAAAGTTACTGCCACATCAACAAATAAACACAGGTATCAAACGACAAAGTATCCAGTTCTACCCTTACTTCTGATAGATCTTAAATGGAAAGGGTCTTGGGAACACGAATACATATTTGCTATGCCCACTCAGGCTGGATTTTGTACCATTTTAAGCAACAGTATGTGTTCTCTTTCTTGTTTTTTTACCGCACAGGCCCCTCCATCCTATGAGGAGTCCACCCGACCTGCCGTGGCTGGAGAGCTGGTCGAGCAGCACCAGTCTAGGTAGACGGCCAAACAGAATCCCATCGGGGGACCCTCCCCAAAGACACGGTGAAGGAGAGGCCAAGGATGGCACTTTGACTTACGTAATTGTAAGGCATTAAACAAAGGCGGTACAGTTTGTCTGAATTTTTTATGGATAAAAACCTCAGCGGGTAACCCTTGAATGATAATGCCAGTATGATATAGGGCTCAGTGGCGAACCTATTGGGAATGAACAAGGCCACGCTGTGGCACGGATCCAAAGGCGGCGAATCACAAAGCCTCGCTCTGAACCTCTTCACCCGCGGTACGGGGTGTCTTCTGCATGCTTCAGACATTTGATTTCACCGTTAATAAACACTGGACTTCTCATTGACATAATGCAATGGAAACCAAGGCGAACACCCGACAATTCAGGTTTCCTGCCTGCGCACTGCAGTATTGTTCAAAGTCATTGTCTTGATTGCACCAAGATCTGTGTGAACGTGTCTGTAGTTTTAAGAACAGGACGTAAATGACTAATGGCTTTGGATGGGAACATATCTGGCTAAATGTGCCAGGTAATTATTAAGTTCTGGGCAAAGCACAGATAATTCTTTAGTTCAGGTCAAATTCCATCGTACGTAATGTCCCAGCTGCTCCTGAGAACACAATTGGTTAAAAATTTGTGTTTCAGCTCCTTAGTTTTGTATTTTTGCACCTTTTTTCTGGTTTAAACGGCTACGTAGCGTCTGAACTCCTGTAGAGATCAGACAACCGTCTTTGCAGAGTGCTTCAAAAGCTATACTGAACCATTATGCAAAGGCTATTGCTGTTTGTAGTATGCTTTTTTGTGATGGTTCTAATCCCTTTCAAGTCTGTAAAGTGCTTTGAGATGTTTTGGAAATGGGGGGGACGGAAAAAAAAACAGTGCAGAAAATGTTTACATGTTTCCAGTTTGTATTATTGGCGAGCAATGATTTCGAATTGCTCGGCCACAAAAAGTGCAAAATGCCTGGTGTAACGCTGTGCTATCCCCAGTAATTCTTTGGATGGAGTAAGATTAGAACGCTCTACTATTGCTAGTAAGTACATCCTTGAAGGGAGTTAGATTGAATTGGCTACCTCATTAATCACTCCCGGCATCTTGATCTCCTTCATTGCCGTGCCACGCTCTGCACCATTCCTCCAATCCTTTCAATTTATCACAGCAGTCCTACCCCGCAGATAACCAAGGCCGAGGGGTACGTGCGATCACGGCGAGGCTGATAGCTGCGTACAGATGTGTCCGGTCGCGGGTTTGGCAGGCGGCCAGCATAGAAGCGCCAGGCACCCGAGATACCCACGACTCCCCATCTCATCGACACATTGCAGAACTGATAAGAAAAGCCAGATATAGTTTAGTTTGTACAAGGTTTTCAATTTAGAGCTTATTTCCACATTGTTCAAATTATTTCGTTATTGTACATGAAAAGGTTTGAAGTGTTATTAAATTCATTTTGATGAAATAGGAAAATTTAATATGGTTCAATACCTTAATTTCAGACGACGGATTTGTGCTCGACGTGGAATGAGTGCAGCCCTCTTTATTCTACCAGAGAGATTCCTACAAATTAATTTGGCTATTATATAAATGAGTAAATGATAACATATGTAGTTTCCATTAGGAAATGTCTTCATTAAAATCCTTCTCACTTTTGAGCCTGACTTTTTCTTACCGTCAAAGGAAACAAATATTCCTGGTTTAATTCAACAAATGTGAATCTAATTTTCTTTCTTTCTTTGCAGACTGAATAACGCTAATGTGTATATATGAATTTACATTTCTCTTTGTTGCCTTTCCGTTATCACCCAGGACATTCTGACGGTTAGAGACATCTTGTGGTTACTGAAAGAACAGCAGTCTCATTCAATTTTGAATGCATTTCATATATGGCGTTAATTCTAAACTTCAAAAATGGAATGACATGAACCCTTTTAAATACTTAATGTGGTTGTAAAAAAAAGGGAAGGGTATGTAAAAGCATGGTGAGAAAAGGAATTCCTGATTCCAACGCTAAAAGCGCATTTAACTGAGTACTGTGTCAACATCGAAGACAGACCTATAATCCACAGGGCTTGCGTCCTCAGAAAACCTACAGAATTTTAACACAAACTCAAAGCTTCAAAACCACATTTTCCAGCCACTCTACGAAAAAAGAGTTTTATTGGCATACCAACGAGTCAGTGACAGTCACATTTTTACATCATGAGAGACGTTCGTTAGTGTCCCAGGGAGAAAAATCTATACAAACAGAAGCAAATGCGTTGACCTTTTTACATCACCGCGTTCTTCATAGACCTCCAGGCAGGGACAAGCGCATTCAAGAAGTCCAACAGCACAGACGTTTCAGACAAACCTTCGGCGGGACGAAAGGCTAATCTCATACCATGTCCACAAGTTTGAAGTTCCCTTCCTGCTTGGTCGGGAGGACGTTGATAAATGTTTTGTAAAGAACGGCCCCCTTGGGCAGCTTGTTAATCACATTGACCGCCTCCGAACTGCGAGGTGGCGGAATGTACACCTCCTTGGTGAACCGGACAATGCCTTCCTCAAGGGCGTACAGGGTGTTGTTGGTTCCCATTCCAACCTAGGGATTCAAATTTAAATTAACGAGCGAACAGAAAATATATTCACATTATCCACCAAAGGGGCAGAAACAAACAAAAGTCTTACATGTGCTCCTGGATGCCAGCGCATAACCCGCTGTGTTGCTAGGATGTTGCCAGCATGAACAAAGCTTCCTGGATTTAAACATAAATACGAATGTTATTTTTTAACATCTACACAGCTAAGAGAATTCAGGAACCAAAGAACCAAAGAAAATCACATTGTGTGCATAAAATTGCCTTAATAATAATAATAATGTTTATTTACAAAAGCTTGACTTAATTTTGAGGACGACTACGAGCTCAAATTAAATGTATCAATATTCAAAAGGAAAAAAAAAAGCTACATTCAGTCAAACTACAAGCAATAATAAGTAAATAAGCAAGTCTTCTATAACAACCCAATAAGTAAATGTATACGTGTATTCACCATCTAGTTTCTTGAATCCGTATCGGCGACCAGGACTCTTCCCTCCCAGATTTTTACTGCTCCCGCCCGCCTTTTTGGATGCACACCGAGCCAAAACGGCAAACGAAGGATGAGGGGACAACAGTATTCCTGAAATTTTAAAAAGCGTCCCATTTACATGCACAATTCTGACTAAACGCTGCAAACCTTTATACTTGACAATTCATATGCAACAGACGTGTTAGCATCTTAGCAGTTAATGTGTGTAAAACTGCAGAAATTGCTACCAAAACGCTGCACACACGTCTCAAGCTGTGCATTCGTAAAGTTAGTCTTCTCGAGATATAATTGCAAACCGGTAAACCCGTTTATTAGCAGATATCCAGCGGTGTACACTGTAAGCAATTCAAGTCTCTTTGGATAAGGAAATTAACAACCAAATATTATTTGGGAGATCACCAGCCTAAATAGCAACGACACAAACATTTTAGCATCCAGATTTACTATTCTACCGTTTGCGAGTATTCATTGCATATAACGTTAAGATTAAGTTTCTAGTTACTTTAGACGGACTTAATCTGTAAAAACTGCTGGGAAATATTTAATCAATTTCTAACAATACTACCTTAAAACATGTGAACATATATTCCAACCTATACTAACACAACAATACACTCATTTAATTTTAATTTTAAAAATAATAATTATTGTATATAGTTACATTATTACCAGTTCTGTTCATCATCAAGGGCAGGATCGACACCATCTTGACATCCTGTGAACTACAACCTTTAGCACAGACTCACACCGGAAGAACATTTCGTGGTATCCTTTGATCAGACGCGGGAATTCAAATACAGCAGTGTAAATACAATTACACTGGATAGCTGAATATACGAAGAATAATGGCTGCATTTTAACAGGTGATTACATTTTCGGGTAATTACTACTCAGCTGGACTAAAGCTAACGCGAGTTATTTTACAAATTTTATTCCAAAAATAATATGGCAAAAACTATTTATTCGATTTATGTTTAGGTCACCTCCACGATCTATAACCACTCACATTGTGGTGTGACCTGTTTGTTTTATAGAGGAATTTTAATGTGCATCGAGAGATAAAAGTAGCTGCCATTATTATAAAGTTTACATACAACCAACAGGAGCTGGAAAAAATGTATTATTTAAATAATTTGTTAATCCAATTAAAAACAAATCAAGGATTAATCACGATTTCTACATGGTTGAGATGTTCGTGTACGTTAATACAATTATGTTTCGCTTCACTGTCGTAGTATTGAACAAACTTTTGGCTGTAGCTGGTTGTATACTTTTGAATGCATGTTTTTTTGACACACATTCTGAACTTTAGTAATGAAGCATTGTTAACCACAAACGTTCAACAGAGTCACGAATTGGGTCGATTTTGTGACCAGATGCTTGACAGGAATCTGTAGTCTTGGAAAGGTATCCGAGTCGTTTCAGTAAATATCCGGCTGTTTGAATCTTTTTTTAAATTTTGCTATACTATGTTCGTTACTTTGGATGAGGGACTGCTCCAAGCAAATAATTGATTAAATAATGAATCGCTGTTAATAGCATCTTAGACATGCTCATGTCTGAGAACATTAGTATGTTCTTTAATTTGTTTACCGGTAGGTGACCGCACCAGCATGGGAGGCAGCAGGCTGGATGAGCAGTCTAACAGCAGTGGCTCCAGTGACACGGAGGACCTACCCGTTTATGACTTTCTGCAGTCCAGATCCGGCCAGACAGGCCACAGTTGGGCAGGGGTAACCGACCTGGTGATCCTGGACAGCTCAGACCCTGAAACCCCCGCGCTGTCTTCCCCTGCTCTACATCAGGGAGTCGGGGACGTTATGATGATTACCAGTGAGAGCGAGGAGGAGGCGGAGGCATCCCTGCCCCTCGCGTTGAGACTGAAGCGGCGGCTGGCGGGTCCCGTGGCCTCCGCCGTGGCTGTGTGCACAGCTCAGCCTCGGCAGACCGCCACAAACCACAGAGGTGTCCATTCAAATGCCGCCTCAGAACCTCAAAACCAAGACGGTTCGCCTTGCGCGGAGGGTCCCCGCGCGCCTGCCGCCTCTTGGCCTTTACCAGACCGCTGCTGGCCAGCCGGAGACGGGGCCTCTCCTCCTGAGAAGCAAGCGGCTAAGCGCCACCCCGCTGAGGTGAAGGCGCCCCAGAAGGAGGTCCCGAGGAAGAAGGCGGCGGCCTGCGAGAAGCAGAAGGCCGACAGGGAGCTACACAAGCTGGAGCTGGAAAGGCAGCGAGCGGAGAAGAAGGCCCTGGCGGACGCTGCCAAGGCCCTGAGGCCAGAGGAGTGCATCAAACACATGGTGGTGTCCGTAGATCCAGGCAGGTGCCTTCTCTAAAGACGTGACACGTTCTGCTCATTGTTTGTTCTAATGACTAAGGGTTTCAACTCCTTAACACTTGCGGGAGAGGTCTGACGAAGGTCAGTCTACCAAAACCTTAACCGTTTCCATTTACCATAGAAAGTGACGTTGCTTTCATGAGCCTGATTGGTTACTTGAGCTGGCGGCTCAACAAGCTAATTGTTTCTCTTGCTGGAGGATCCTGGGTTCGATTCCCAGTTAGTGGTTCTGTGTGCTGAAACATGTTGGTTACATGCACACCCATATGAAATCCAACCTAGGTGTGTGAACATTTTCAACCTAGTCAAGAATTGTTCCATTTGTTAAACGGCATCTGGTTACTGGCCCAGCATATTCGTGCATAGTGTGCTAATTCCACGGCAGCAGGGCAGTGTTGGCTTCGGTAAATGGTGGCTGACGACAGAGGTGGCGGTAGCAGGAGTAACTGCGACATGACTGTGTTTGAACAGCTCTGTTACAGCTCGAGGGCGGGGGCACACTCCTGACATCCCTGCAGGCTCTAGGTTGCAGTTGTGCTATCGAGGGTCTGGCCCTGCCCCGCAGCGTGGCCTGGGCCAGGAGAACACCTGCCGCTCAGGTGAGTCCGACCCCCTTTGGGGCAGTACAAGGCAGAACGGAGCTATGCTGCACTCATGCTTTCAATCGAAGACGAAGCTTTCCTTTTTTGATTTGTCATCTTGATTTAGCCTTCTAATCAACAGACTGGAGAGGAACAGTGTGTTGCAGAAGTTCATACCGTGGTCCAAGTGCCGGTTGATGACTTCATTACCATGGTCCACAGCTACACTCTGGTACGGTCATAGGTCCCAAAGGGATCAATGGACCGCCTACTTATTCTGCTTCTGATGGACAATTCTGTTGTGTTAAAACCAACCAAGGGACGGTTTTGGTAGCGTAGTCTGTCTTTCACCCAAGTTCGTCTTCTCCTTTGTGTCCAGGAGCAGAGAGGATGCACCGCGGACTGTGGCCCAACTCTGACCGCCTGGACCCTCCGCCTCCTGGCCCGGAGCAGAGGCCGAACCCCCAGCCTGGTTGTTATCGATATAGAGAAGTACTTCCGGTGAGTGTGAGAGAACTGTCCAAACCTCCTATGTGCTTAATGTATGTCTCGTTTTGGAATCTCCCTTTTATGGTTCCCCATGTACGTCCCGCACAGCGTTCTACGTTGCGTTGAGGTCGGAGATCTCCTGTGGGTAACCGTACCGCAGTGTGTTTGTGTCCGCAGGTCTCAGAAATCCCAGACCCAGAAGAAGCACAGAGAGGCTGTACTGGGCAAAGAGACGAAGACGGCGGCGGCGGCTGCCAGGAGGAAGAGGAAAGATGGGGGCCAGCCTGCTCCGGAGGTGTCCCGTGTGGCGGTGGAGGAGGCAAGTTGGTTCTCATAACCCTTTGTCTGAAGCTGGTCGTTTTCATATCCCACCAAATGTTGGAAATGCTTACTTTATTCACAGTTTGACTAATAACTGTTCGTCCACGCTAAGTCGAGCTACGTTCTTCATGCATGGTGATATCTGATGATCGTAAAAAGAAGTCCGCTAACTTTTTGATCGCATTCCTCTTCGACCTCCAGGCCCTAGTGGACTTGCAGCTGCACACAGGAGTTCAGGTACACTTCCTGCAGACCTGGAAGGAGTTCTCAGACTACATCGCAATGTCGACCAAAGCAGTAGCCGAGACCCCCTTCAAGTGAGTTTCTGACTTCCAAGTGTACACTACATGTGGTTTGGCGCCTTCAGACCTTTAATACGTGTGTGTGTGTGTGTGTGTGTGTGTTGGTTGGGGGTTTTTGGAGACCATTGAATTGCACAAATGTGTTGGGCAGGAGGTTTGAGCACTGCAGCGTGTCCCAGTGCTGTGTAATTTCCTTGCTGTCAGTATTTTTATTTTTTTCTCTAAAGTAATTTTTCTCCCCCCACCCCCACCAGGAGGGAGCGGGACAGGACAGGCTTCAGCTTCTACCTGGAGAGCGAGTGGGCGGGGGGTCAGCGGGTGGACAGGGAGGGGAGAGGCCTGCTGCAGGTCTGGAAGAGGCAGCTCCAGCAGCTGAACCGGGTCAGCCCTGACATTGCCGCCGCGCTGCTTGCTGCCTACCCCTCCCCACGGCTGCTGGCTCAGGTGACTGCGCGGAAACGCTGTGGCAGGGAAAGCTGGGGAAGTTGAGTACTGGTAAAAAGATGTTTAACACCGCTGCTAAAGCCAGTCAGTTCAACAGCCGGGTTGAGCACTGCTTTTCCCCTATCTGTGTTGCTAGGTAGCTGGGCATCCAGATGTAAGGTTGAAGTACCATTGATGTGCGTTTTGGGCTTTCTAACTGTTGGTGTTTATCGTGGGCAGGCATACGGGAGGTGCAGGTCGGAGCCTGAGAAACACTCGCTCCTCTCGGACGTGCTGATTCGCCGAGGCGAGGGCGTGACCTCCACAACTCGCAGGGTTGGACCAGAGCTCTCCAAGCGCCTCTACCTGCTGATGATGTCGTCGGACCCCCACCAAGCTCTCGATTCCACAGTTTGAAGTTGAGTGTATAGAGGTGGACTTTCAGGGAAGATGTAAGTGTGTATAAGTATGTCAACTGCAGGTGAATGTTCAGTATTCTGCATGTTTTGATTAAGTCTAATCTTATGTTGAAAGCCTTGATTATTTTTGATATGTATTGGTTTTATATTAAAGCATATTCATTTTATACTAAATCCTGGGGTGTTCATATTTATTTCCATTGTTCTACAGTTTTTGGTCAACAGTGCTTTTAAATTACTGCATTAGTTGTATTACAATAAAATATATTAATTGCAGACATGTAACCAGAATTTCTCTGATACCCGAGTTAATGTTATAGAAAAAGGCCTCTCAGAATTTTTCCCCCGTTTATACATAATTTCTGTTTGAAGGTATTGCTTGTTGTTCGCCACCCGTTTCCCGCCACTTCGATTTGGATTCGTTTTTTCCCCCATTTAGCATCCAAAAATTATCTTCGTGTCGCGTCTGTTTCAGACGGCAGTTTTTTTAATTAGACCTTATAAAGCGGCATTAAACGAGGTAAATACCGTGAATTGTTTAACTCCAACCTTTTTTTATTGGGGGAAAATCCTCGCGGTGTTAGGTCCTTGTCCGGTTTTTGACTCGGGTCACGAGGTAGGTGAATGGTGTTTATAACAGTTTGCCGCAGCATTCTGTTAGCCGGTGTGGTTTGGACTTATCCCTCCTCAGACGTGTATAAATTCACGGAACGGGCAAAGGGAGACAGTGACGCTATCCTGAATGTCTGACCTTTATGCTTTTTTCAAAACGTTTGTTAAATCAAAGAGTAATTTTGTACAGATAGCATGCTAAAAATGAAAATACCATTCTTGGTTTCTCATTCCGCAATGTAAAACTCAAAGCTCAGTAAAAACACTCCGCATCAAAGTATCTGAGCACAGACATTTCTCGCTTCGAGGTGAAATCACAGAGGAATAAACTCTTGTGATAAAATCTATAACATCTTTCTTGTGGTTAATATGTTGTCGGTTTATATCAATTGTTATGAATGATTTCCTATACAGGGACACACATTTTATAGTCATACCGGCATCAGCGTATTGAAATGTCAAACGCCTTCTGCAAGCAAACAAAAATAAAGGACAGGAACAAGTTCAATACCACGGACTGGCCATTGGGAAGTTCGGGAATTTTCCCGGTGGGCCGGCAGGTCTTGTGAGGGCCGGTCTTTCCCCCCCAACTCCGGCATTATGAATAGAAACGTGTGTAAGTTCGAATTTGGTGTATGACATTGGGGCGGTTTGACGGCAAATTACCGGGCTGCTATTTGTTGCCAGTCCGCACCTGATGGCCAGTGTCTGAAATGTTGAACGACTGAATAAATATATTTATTTCGAAGGTCAGGGTTAATATGCTGGAGCCTTTTGTCCTGAAGTTTCTTGTCTAAGAAATTAGGACTGCGGTTGTCTTGATGGGAGAGAAAAACGGTCCGTATCCAATTCATTTTCATTTATTGCCAGGATTTGTTAAACGTCACGTTTTGCTTTGTCAGCAGACAAAACCCATAAAGGGGTGCTCAATTATTGATAATTCGTTTTAAAATGAATGATGATTTCATTAGGTGGCCCAGAAATGATTTTTGCTGTTGTGGGCAACGTAAGGTAGCACACACTTCAACTGGTGGACAGTGACACTCACAACACGATAGAATAGCGCCCAAGCAAAACTAAGTACATACGAACAACCAGCGATTATATTTAAGATGGTTTACTTAAGTTGTAAGGTCAGAGTTGTATAGTGGCACAGTTCCTGTAAATCTGGCACAACAATTACGAATTTAAAAAATATTTTACTGTATTTACATTCACAAAGGAAAACATAAATTATTGTTTCATCGTATAAAATTTTAGGCTATATAATAAATAGGCCAATATTCAACTAAGAATGTTGCAATGTTCAAAAAAATATGTTAAGGAAAAACAGCGAACTACCGTTCTAAAATCTGTAAGGACGAAAGATTTTATCCTGTGGGAAAACTAATCTGACTGTAAGGGCTGCAGTGTTAACTGTAACCCCCCCCCCCACAACTCCAAAGCACAAACTCTTATTATCAAAGAGGGCAGATCTACGGATTTCCGAGATAGCGATCAAACTCACAATACACCACAGGAGGGCAGTCTTGTTTCAATATCAATGCATGAGGATTATAGCCTAATTCTTCTGAAAAGCCGAAATCGCGACGACGCATGTATAATTTTAATAACGTATAAAGCCAGATGGGTAGATTCAAAATGTATCCACCGAGAGTTGGAACACATGTAACTAAATCCAGGTCTTTCATTGTTATTACTGGTAGTAGATACATTGCATGTATACTTATATTATACGAAGTTATTTTTAATGTAGCGAAGAGCATGACATATATTTGATATACTACTAAAGTTTTCAAACAATCAAAGTGTGAAACGTTGCTCTAAATATAAGGTTATGTTAAGCAAATAATTAGGCTAATTTATCATATGACTTAATGAGTTCAAAAAATGAGTTCTTAATGAGTGAAAGATGTTCTCCTTTGTAAGCGCAGCTTTGTTTAACTAATGTCCTGCAACTCAATTAAATATTTATATTTGTCAGAGCAGTACAGTATTTTCTGGTGATGTGCATATATATGTGTGTGCATCTTTGGCAGAAAAATCAGGGCCTGAAAAGGCCCATTTAAATGACTGTGGACAGGGTATTTTGCTGATTCGCTGGTTCTTCACTTCCTGCAAAACATCTGAATTCCGCCAGGAAGCTTCACGAACCTCTGGGCGACTGATGCCTTCCCATCATGACTTTTATGCTTCCTGTTGAATTATACTGCACTGAGAGGGTACCTGGTGGATATCTTTAGGCCAGGTTTTGAGGGGCATACAGGCTACCCTACTCCTCTCAGGTTTTAACATTAAAATCAACCGATAATTCCTTATTTTTTCTCACTCTACTCCTCTACCCAAGTTTCTTCCGCTGCTTGAAGGAGTTATGAGCAGAAATGTGCTCGAACATTAAGTGGTTGATGCACATTTTAAGATATTGGTCCAACCTTCACAGCTACTGTGAACTACAAAGGCCCTGAAGGGAGCTTGCTTGTTTAAAAAGAAAAAAATTCTTCCACGGAAATCTCATAATTTATTTGCTTAGCAGATGCTCTTACTTGATGATTTGCATTGCTTAAATGTTTACACTTAATACATTTATGTGGGTGTTGCGTTTAAAGGGTCAATTCAGGTCAGGCATGCCCAACAGCAGCCATTCTCCTGGGATTCTAACCCACTGCACACAGCTTGCAGCACGCTGCTACGTTATTTAGCCACTACGCCACCTGCTTGCCTGAATCAATATTACGCTCGAGGGTGCGGTTAGCTCGTATTTGGGCCCATTCCTCAGTCCGCTCCCCTTGTGCCGCTGAAAATGGATTCAGTCGGTGGACTCCTTTCTTTTAAAATCAGCTCTTCCAGGAGTAGAGGGTGAACCAACGCAAAGCATGAAGGGGATCCCGTATTTACCTGCTTAAACGCTTGCTGGAGCTGGGTCACGGCAGCGGCCAGACTTCACGGGCTCTGGGCGAGCGTTTCGGAGGGCCTAGCGCTCAGTATTCATGACACACCGACAACCTCCGGGGCTTTTTATTAACATTCCGATCAGTGCTGTGCCAGATTGCTTGATCCACAGAAACAAATTGGGAATAGTCTTTGATATAAGTGGAGTTGAAAACAGAAAAGCACGCTCTCACAGACAAGCGCGCAGACACGCAGACCCACACATGTTTCCTCTGACACGCGCGTTGTACACGGCTAAAACAAACGGCGCTTATTCCCCGTCAGCTTTACCGGGGTTCTGTTTATCCCTCGTGGGATCTCTGTGGGGCGGTGTCTCCTGTATCAGCTGAACTGCTTGCCTGTCTGTCATAAGCCAATGAGCAGAGCGTTTAAAAAAAAGGGGGGGGGGGGCGTACCTCAGTTTTTTTCCCCGACACCGCCTTTTCCTTTTGGGCTGGATAGGGGAACTGGGACCAGAATTCTCACGAGAAGCAACAGCACGACATATAAATTTGGCTCCCCACTGAGAGCCTAAATCAGATACAATGAGCAGTCTGCATTAGCATCTCATTGTGTTCCCCCTACAGCCACATGTCAGTTCACAACCATTACATTTTAAAGGTATATTCAGCGTGCAATGGGCCATGTCCTTATCAAACCTAAACACACATTGATTTAGATTAATAGTCACCATTAAATGCTGCACGATTATGGGGCATATCATGTGTTTATTATGGGGTCTGTTATGTGTTTGGTGAAGCAACAGTTTGCATTTACAACTGAGTGGATGTGCGTCGCTCCGTTTTTATACTGCAGCAGGTTGGTTAAGAAACTGGACTTGTGACCTCGTGCTTGCAGGTTCACTATCCCGCAGTCAGGCACTTAGCCTGAATTGCTTCAGTGGGTATCTGGCGGCATAAATAAGGGAGGTGTTGTCGAAACTGTAAGCTGCCCCAGATCAGGACGTCAGCCTAATGGCGAAAACGCATCGGCCCTATGAGGGAGCCTCAGGTATATTTGACAGGCCATGAAACCCTGCTGCAGTTGAGCCTTGATCTTTGCTTACATTTCTACTGATTTATTTCTTTCCGACGCCTGGTGCTTGGGGGATCTCTCTCTCTCTCTCTCGCTCTCCCACCCTCTGCCTCTCCGTTTCTGTCTCTCTCTTCACACAGCCCACACGGATGACGTGCATATGACCGCTTCATTTGATTTACTCTATCTCGTTGTTTAGTTTTTTTTGACTAATTTTAAAGAGCTGGAGCCCCAGGAGAACATGCGGACAGGCGAGCTCAACGCGAGCAGGAAGGAGAGCGGAAATAACCCCAGAAAAGGGCAGCAATAACATCATGTTGTATAAGAGTTGTGTGACAGGCTACATAACGTTGTGCAAATCCGTAGAGCGCTTTGCCTTTTCCCATCACAAGCCATTGGGGTGCTATGAGTACGGTTGGTCTTCTTTGAAAGTCGTGGTAATAAACATAAATTCTGGTGAATTCACAATTGATTCTTTCTTCAACCTGAGCGGCCGCGTGCGTGAAAGCAGTCATCATTTATCTGAAATTGTTTAAGATCACCGCGGCTTCACGCTGATAGTATTGAGGGTATTCAGCCGGTATTCTCTCCGGCACTGTGTGACAGTGTTGATAAACTTCGCAAAAAATCCCGTTATGATAACGTCGGCCCGGCCGACATTTCAATGTTTTGAGAGAGCCATCACAATGCAACAGCGTGTCGCGACGGCGATTGCAAGAAATGACTTCGGTTTCTGGCCGTAACAAAAGCAGGATGTGATGACGCACCGCGACGGCGTTATCAGCATTATTCCTGGCTAAACACATGGCGACAGGACTAAAAAGGCACACAGAAGTTCCCAAAGCGAGCAACCCGAATTCCATCCAAAAAAACACTTCCGGGTGTTTCAGTGGAACTGCCTGAGGTTTTTTGGTTGATCCATCACGAAAGGTATTTAAGGCAGAAGGCCTTTAAATAATGCAGGATATGGAATGTACATTACAGCTGTGCGGATTGGGATTTATTCCCATTTCCCGACATATAATAGTGATTGATAGATAATGAGGTAATTATCAAGACTGGGATTTTGGTGCACTGCCATTAAATTGGGTAATGTTGCTTTCATCCTTCTGGGCTTGGGTATGTTGTTCATTTTATACTTTTTAACTATTTTCTAATGAGCAAAACTTAATTTCCTCACTAACTAACATCGAGTTCCCTGTGAAATAAGGGGTACAAGGTCAAAGCATTAAGTAAAGGAAGGTGTTCCTTTTAATTTTTTTAAGCGGGGTAAGTTTGAAGATTAGTTGTCTCGGAGCTCCGAGTGTGCACAGATTTAATCATGCTGCGTTTCGTTGGCTAAATGAAGCCGTGTTAGAGGATTTGATGGAGAAATGCGCACAGTCAGGTCTGTTCACCTCACTCGACCATACCTAATAGACACGGCTAGGCTGTCCTGCACTGAAAACAGACCAACAACATGCGGCTGTTAACGGCCGTCGTTATCACAAGTTTCCAGCAGCACTGACTTGTCAGTTTAAGAAAACACAACATCACACAGACCAAAGAACATTCAAACACCTTATATAGTGATCCTACTAACATGGTGGCCATGCTTGTCCAAAGGGACTTAAATAGCTGTACAATGCTAAACATGAAAACTGCTGTGGGCAATACAAGGAGGACAGCTTTATAAATAGCACAAAAGAGAGCATAGTTTAAGTTGGCTCTATCTCTGTGCCAAGTACATGGCAGAAGGTTTGCAATTCATCAGTGGTGCAGGGCTAAGTGGCAAAACGCTATCAGCAACACAGTGTAAAGTCTGTACAAACACAGAGAATAATACAGCCTGGACCAGCAATTAATCTACCGGCAGACGTGGCGGCCCGTGATGCGCCCAGGCCCGGGTTGCTTTTCAGGGGGCTTGCTTTCGAGAAGGAGACAGAAGGTGGCTGGTGACTCAGCAGTTCCTGGCGGATGGAGGTGGACATGGGCCCACGGATGGCAGTGGTGGAGAGCAACAAGGAGCGCATGTTTGGAAGAGAGACACAGTTTTGCAGACAGACAGGGGGCGAAACAGGCTAAACAGCAGACTGTACAGTTACTGGCTGGACAGATTAAAAAAAATACTTGACCTGGATTCGCCAAGGTTTGCTGATTTTGCCAGTGTTTTTTGAGTGGATTGTGGATCATATTAGGTTTTAAACAGAGTCAGTAACTATGATCTGATGGTGTGCTTTGTTTATCACTCATTTTACACTCTGCACTCTTGGATTATGCCGTCTGAGATTCTGCTATCATTTTATTCATCACTAGTATTACACTCTGCACTCTTGGATTATGCTGTCAGAGATTCTGCTATCATTTTATTCATCACTAGTATTACACTCTGCACTCTTGGATTATGCTGTCAGAGATTCTGCTACCATTTTATTCATCATTCATATAACAATCTGCAATCTTGGATTACGCTGTCTGAGATTCTGCTATCATTTTATTCATCACTAGTATTACACTATGCACTCTTGGATTACGCTGTTTTAGATTCTACTATCATTTTATTCATCACTTGTATTACACTCTCCACTCTTGGATTACGCTGTCTGAGATTCTGCTATCATTTTAAGGATTCGACAGGTGCCAAATTCTGTTAATAATGAAAAATTTAATCCGTATATAACATTTATTGTTTGTCATACTTGCACCCTGCAACCTGATAAGATTTCATATAGATATTCCCTAAAAACCCTTATCTTTCACCAATAATACTTTAGTTACATAGCAGACACTTTCATCCAAAGACTTTTACAGTTTACAATTTCTACATTCATCCACTTGATGATACAGGATACTTTTACTGAAGCAATTCAGGTTAAGTACCATGCTCAAAGGTACAACAGCTGGGTGGGGGGGGGGGGGGGGGACTTTAACCAGTAACCATTTAGT
>JAOVYW010024575.1:0-11190 GCA_025775045.1 Hiodon tergisus | reverse complement strand
AAAAGGAAGTTAATTGACTTAATTCACAAACTATTCCCCAGGGAGCTTTCTGACTATTCAGATTTTAAGGATAAGCACATCGTGGCTAGCATTTGTGTGAAAATTTCCAGTCCATACATTAGTAAAGGATCGACTGATCACAGCATCACCCCCAAACCTAAATGCCACAGGGTTAAATATGGCACTAATTTAGCAGGGTAGATGGCAGTCGATGGCAGGACTGTTCCTCAGCCCAGAAGCACAGAAGCCAGCCATATATTAAATCAGGAGCGGTTTGAATGACGTTAAATTCAGAATCATTTACAAGGAGTGAGGTAGCCATAAGCACAGAAGGATCCACTCCAGAGATGTTTGTTCTCCGATTACCAAAGGTACTGTCTCGCAGGCTGAGTGACATGCTGGCTGTCTGGCTGGTGGAGGACCAGATCCCCGAATCATGCCGTCCATATACTCTTCTGCTGCAGCACAATATCCCGTCAAATCAAGATCTTTTTTTTCTTTTTTTTCCCCTTTTCCAAATCTAGATGATTTTAACGGGCGATAGACTATGTTGTAATAAAGGTGGAGCGGGTTATAGCAAAGTGTGAATAAAAATGTAATTAGGACTAAATAGGTTTTTAAAATGTAGACCTTTTGTGTTGCTTATGTACAAATATATATTTGGGCAGGTTACGACAACTTAATTGCAGCAGAGACGTTTTTAGGTATCTCACATGTTACAGCAGCAGACATAAATATTTTAGAAAAATACTGATTAAATTATATATATATATATATATATATATATATATATCTATCTCCATTAAGAAAAGGACGTGTCCCGTTGCTGAATGTGAGAGCGGGTGTGAGGATGTGGTGCTAATGATGTTGTTTAGACAACAGATGCTGATTACAGATGAGGTGGCAGGATTTATAAATGAGTTTATAAAAATTTGGTTTTTGCACTTTCGTTTCCCTGCATACCCCCTACCCCACCCAGCACTTGAACAATGAGAGTGAAGGGGGGTGGTGGGGGGGCTGTGGTGTGTGTGTGGGGGTGTTCTTTCCTGTTATGTCTCCCAGCCCTATAACAAACCCTGGGCGGGCGTCATGGGTTTTGGGACCCACAGTCCAGCAGAGCACACATCTGTCAGATAAAACGTCAGGGAGCCCACAGCAGGCGGGGACGAACAGGACGGTCCGGCCTCACGACTACAGAAACCCCCGTGCAGTCCCCAGTCCCGCCAGACAGCCAGTGTGTTAGTGGGCCGCTCTTTCACCACGGGGGCCCGGTCTGCCGCTCCTGACAGGGCCAGAATCAGGACACGCTGACCAGGCTTACATAAAGGTTAGAGAACATGTCCTCGGGGAAGAGCACACAGGAGAGTGCAAGGAGGTTGACTGTAACCGGCCAGATCTGACTGCAGGCAGATTCCGTTTTCTTGGGTCGTCCCGTGCAAACGATGCTGCCATCAGCTCTATTCTCAGAAATAAGGGCCGCACTGCATTAGGGCCGGCTCATTCTGACGCAGTCGAGGGGGTGGGATTTCATCGTCAGATGATGACGCCACAACATCAAATTAAACCTAAACCGTAAGCAATGATCCGTCTCTCGTGCACCATATTATGGAACTTCAGATACATCAGAACATATTTTAGTGTCTTCTCTTATTTTAAAGACGAAACGGATCTACTTCTCCATCAGCCATAAATGATGTAATGGAATATACCTGTAATTTATTAAAACACCTTGAACAACATAGTACAGTGCTCAGGCGGAACCACACTGGAGTCATTCCGTCATTTCACGCCACCGTCTACACGGAGATACTGACAAACACACCTTCATCTGATACAGTAAGCCATTTTTTGGTCCCAAAACACTTGCTACAGTGCTATACAAAGACCAACTGATGATGAAATCATGCTACAGATAGCATAAATCAATATTATGAACCCCTTTTCTTTTACTGAAATAATCCCTTTTCTTTTACTGAGAGAGAGAGATCTCACAGCCACCGCTGAGATTCCCGGGGGGGGGGGGGGGATCAAGGCTTCACCAACCCACTCTGTCCGCGTTTTTCCTGCAGAGAACCGCACGTGAAGCAAAGCTGATACCGCACAAAAAAAAAAATGCTTCAGACCCATAAAAAAAAACCCGGACCGGGCTTTGAAAGGGAGTTCCATTACGGGGATTCCAGTAGGGGTCCAAGGAAATAATCCACAGCACGACGTTTACTGCCTCTCTCCCCGTGAAAGGCAGAAATGTGTAAAAGTATGGTTCAGTTACACTCCCCAGGCCCAAAACCCACAGACAGGGATGACCAGTTCTACCATGTTCGCAAATAAACCCCGTCATTCCCTCAGGACCCTGCAGTTTTTACATTGGAAAACCAGAGTCCTGATAGTGATCTATACTGAAAATGGGTGCATTCCAAGCTATCGTGGACAAATCGGAACTAAATGGTATTCACTGGCATATATTCTGCTTTAAAGATTGAAGTTATACTGCACTAAATAGTTAAAAGAAATACAAATATTGAATATTCGAATAGGAATTTTTTTTTCATGCTATAATTTTAATGTATGGAGATATTAAGTGTACATTAAATGTAGTCAGACAGATCGACCACAAAAACACTGGACCATCTAATGCATACAAATGATTCCAATCTACCATATTTGTGATCTAAAACCATCATATACTTTCTATGAGCAGTATAAGGGCATCCAATGCAGATTTCAGAAGATGCTTTTAGTTTGAACACGTTTGGGGAGGTACCTTCATTTTAGTTAATAAAAATCATATTTTGGTAAGGGAAATGAAAATTTGGTTGAAGATGATTTTATAGGCAATTATAAGGGAAACGTTGGTTTATGCCTAATCATAAAATGTTAGCACCTTAAAGGTTATCAGCCAACCACTGGCCAAGATTCTTTTATGAACACAGGCTGTGTTTTTAAAGATGAGTGTTAACCACAAATGGGAGAAAACGGGACCAAGGGTGATGATGTAAGCAGTTTCCATAGAAAAGTTTTAAAAGGCTCGAACTACTGATGTCAGCTCAAGAGTTAGCTTCAATGCATCCAGTGAGGGTCTAATATTTGTATCTACGCTAAAGAACATTTACGTAGTACAGCATTAAACATCTGATTCTAACATTTGGGAGATTCTTATCTATCTGGTGTTTGTGCATTCTACTACATGGATACACATTCCCATATTTATAATAACATTTATAACATAATATATTACATATTGATACATGATAAGCACACCAGAACCTTATCTTAAAAGCCTCTACT
This sequence comes from Hiodon tergisus, assembly GCA_025775045.1. Lineage (NCBI taxonomy): Eukaryota > Metazoa > Chordata > Actinopteri > Hiodontiformes > Hiodontidae > Hiodon > Hiodon tergisus. The sequence continues at coordinate 7,905 of JAOVYW010024575.1, read as the reverse complement.
CACTAAAACTAAATTTTAATTACATTTAATAAAACAGAACTTTAATCTGCTCCATTTTGTAAAACTCGAACATTCTTAAGGGACGTAACAATGACGCACAGCAAAAACAGTTTATCCAGCGGATATATATGCAGAGAGGAGAATAATGTAACCTACTTTACATGGAATCCCAGTCATTAAATGATTTGTCTCTGCAAAATGAAATAACCCCGCCATTATCAGCTCCTCCAAGGTTAACCGCAATTATTTTTGGATAATTTGTTTCACACAAGAAAGTGATTAGTAATAAAATTAATTAAATATGCATTAGCTACAGCTATGTCCTATACTATTGTCCAGAGCCAATTTCATCAACACAAAAACAGTTCTTTTTTTTCTTTTTTTATTAATAGCGGGGTATCATGACAAACGGACTAATTAGCAAACTGAGAAAATAATCAGGAATCAGAAAACAAGTAACTCACAAATGGCTGGAAAGTGGTTTGAATCCAAACCAATCAAAACAAAACAAATCTCGTCTTTATTACCTAGTCCATAACAATAAACAGCTTGTATAAACAAACTGCATTCATATCGACAATAATCTCAACAATAAGACCAAAGAGGTCAACTAAATTGTTAGGTTTAAAAATCGGTGTTATTGGAACGTTTGCCCGGTACAACGCGATTCAGTTTTTTTCTAAATGCAATTTAAATGTCTCTTCCTAAACCTCCTGACTAATCAGCCTCCCTGATCTTGAACAAAAACCAGTGGAGCGTTAAACACACGCACTGCGTAAAGAGCACCACAAAGTGTTTTCTGAATCCTGAAAGGGGTGCGTTTCGTTTAACGCCCTCTTCTGCATACTCTGGTCATCGCACAAGTGTAGATACCCCTTCGCGAAAACATTAAAAACGGCACAAAACAAATTTTCAAAAAGGGGAATATTTAACTCTTTATGCTTAAGTAATCTCTTTGGACGGTACACGTGTAACCAAATAAAGATCTATCATTACCCCGAAAATCACTCTTGTGCACAGTATTTTATCTGTTGTGTGTGTATATATATGGCATAACAACTGTAAATTATTTTTTTAAACACTCATCGAAAGAATAGAGGTGCACAGCTTCTGCCCAGGGTACAGTAGACTCTGTTTGAACACATGTAACACATAACACAGATTTTCACACAGCGTAAAAAGATGACAGTTCAAGATGTTGAAACGGTGATGTCATGCCAGACAAAAAGGCCGGGCTTTGAAGAGCCGGTGCTTCCTCGCTGTCACCCAACAGCCTCCGACCCCCTCCGGCTTTAATGTGATGCCTACTTTTCAGAGAAACAACTGGTACCAGCACTAATTGAAATTTTGCATGCCAGGAACAATGCTAATGCCCTGGGTTGTGTGGATTAGGCCTTTGAATTGAGGCAGATTCTTTGTGGTGGTTGCTGTGCAGACAGGCAAACTGTATCTGCCTGCTCCTGAGAAACATAGCATTCTGTTACAACTCACTTTCCTTTCCTTAATCCTATATACAAAGGTGTATAGAATTTCAGTGGTCTTAAAAATATATATATTTGAACTTGAATGCATGTTCTTGGAATTTTAAAACATAAATTTTAAAACCTTGCTGTAAAGAGAAAGGAATGCTGTTTCAAACACGAGCAGGAGAGAATGATAGGCTTTCAGCAGAAAAAGGAACAAATAAAAACTAAAACGGTTAAATGAATAAAGCGTCATTGACATTGAAGCTAACCAGGTTTTTCACTTGAATTTTTTACTTGCCTTATCTAGCCAAATGAGTTAGCCTTCAAAACTAGGTATCGCTTCAGTGCATTCTTGGGTCATGCATTTAAACATCCATTTTGCATATAAACAGCATATGAAGATAAGCCTGCCAACCACAGATCACAATACTAACAAATACAAGGATTTGAGCCACTCTTTTCCTACCCCTGCGTATTATTGAATGAAGGGTTAGTTCAACATTTGTGCCGTTCAGATTCTGTAAACCAAATTACACCTGTTGATTTTACAGGGGCCACCTGGTCCAATGTTAGATTTTGTACGTGCAAAGGACCGAAAGAGCGATATTGAGTGTGACATCCCACACACACACATGAAAAGTTGCATCCAGAGGATAAATTTGAATCAATACAGAAGGAACAAAGAGTTTTTCAATGACAAATTCTCTATTTACCAAGTCAGCCAGGCAGAACAAGAATGATGGTATTCTCATTATTATTATTTTTGAACAACAAAGTGTTTCTTTTAAACCAAAATGGGTTAAATGTATAGTATAGTACCATAGTACCTTAAACAACAACCACCAATAACGTCAACTCTCTCCAGGAACACTTTTCAAGATCAAAAGCAAATGTTTTAATTAGAGAAAATTTTTTTTAATTCAGACCGTTCAAAATTACACAGTAACTACTACATGCATATTTTATTTTCAAATTATTGATGTGCAATGCCATCAGAGCATGCTCCAGAGTGGCCTACCTGAAAGATGAACCAGGAATTTTATATTTGATTCACATCTAATGTGATCTTGATCATCGTAAAAACTATTTTTCACCAGACGTTTATTTTTAAACGTAACGCTGAGTTTCTAACCTGGTTGACATCATCGTTTTCTTCTTTTTTTTCAGTTTTCCAAGCATCATGCTTAGTGTGTCGGCTTTCGGGTGTAGAAACACAGTTAAACAAAGAAGGTAAACAGATAAACAAGCACGCCTACCGCCGCGGAGAGAATGAACCCTCACACAGCTCTGTAATTCCATTAATTAAGTCAAGCAAATTTTGCATGGCGAGGGACTGTGATTAAAACAGTACAGCAATTTATTACTACTTAGCAGCCCACTGAAAGCCCTGAATGACTGGGCAAAGAAGACCTGCCTTAAATCAATGAAACTGAGTCAGGTTCTGAATGTGCTGCATTTACTTCACGATTCCTGAAAATCCACCGGGAGAGAAAACTAATTATGCAGTCGCACCATTCTTTTTCCACGCCCAAGCTGGGGAGCAAAATAAAAAACTATTATTGATAACAAAAAAACAACACAATTAATATTAGACACGACACATATTAGGCATTTGAGTTAATTATTATTTATGTTACCGGTTACCCTCATCTCCACATTGCATGGCACTCAATATACAGAAAGCTAATTTATCTCAAGGAGAAAGGTAAGCTAGGTAATTCATTCGACCCTCTGCATTATATTCAAAATAAAATAAAACGATAGATGTTAAAACAGACCAAATTTATCTAGTCCAGCCTGTGACAAATGTCTGCGAAAATAATTGGCTTTTTTTTCTTTAATTTTTTTTTATTTGGCACGTTTGCACTAAAACATTGGAAAGAAAATTAATAAAATAAACAATAAGTAAATCAGAAGTACACTGTATCTATTATAAAACAGATTTGAAATTTGGCTATTAAAACTAGTAAACATGTTTACCTCATCTGCTTTTGGAGTGACTTAAAAAATGTTTTTAATAATGAAAGAGCTAAACAAAAAAATAGAAGAAAAAAAAAGAGCAAAAAATACTTCCGCAGTACGTAAATAATTAACACTAGAGGCCACAAAACACACTTTTTATTTTATAAAAGGGTTAAAAATATAAGTTATTTTTTGACTATTTGACGACTACTTTTTGAAACGACATCAGTGCCGTCAATACAAGTCAACGCCACACCCTTAAGCTACGTTGTTTTTTTGGGTTGTAGCTGCACCGTCACATTGACCTTTCTCTGAACTCTCGATCTTTAACGCAACACAGAATACTGGAAAATTTGTTTGATGATAAACTAGGACGACTTGATGAAGAAGATGGCAGCCGGCGCAAACAAGGTGCTTACAATTTTGTGTATCGTATTAGGTAAAACTTTTAGCTGTAATATCTGCTTTATTTTTACTTGACAGTAGTGCTGAACAGAGGTGTTTTTGATTAATTGCAAAGCATACTCGCGTTATGACAAAAAATGTCGGGGGAGGGAAGCTAAGTGCTTCTGTTGCAACAAATTTAACATAAATTTGAGTATAGCTATCGAAATAACTGAACACTCATTCTTAAGATGGCTTCTGTATCATTAAATAAATAAAAACATCTCTACATATGCAATGGTACTGAAAAGATAATAAAAATTTTACAGATGCAAGTTTTTTTTTTTGCACAAAACGTATATAGTTGGCCTATATTATTTATTATTAAATAATGAATTCAAATATAGAATGTTTAGAGCTTCAAAATGGTATGAATGTTTGACTGGTATAATTAAAAACAGTATCCATCAATTAAAATGCATTGATCAATCAATAATTAGTCCTTTACTGTTTACTTTTCATAAAATAGACTGGGTTCTAGATTGTAATGCATCATACAACTCAAGTATGACAATTACTAAGCTTCTTCAGTTCCCATGGACAGATTTAATAATAGATATCAGTATATCTCGCAGAGGAAACAGCCTCGGTTTTGAGGAGTTCCAGTTTCTTCCTTAGAAAAGCCAACAATAGGATTTAATAGCTTTTGCAGCTCAGCTGGGACAGTGCAACTTTAAGCCACATTTGCATTACGAAAAAAGCACAAGGTCCGAAACAGGTCATTGATTATCTGAAAGACTGAATAGTCAAAGAAACAAAACCTTTATTGTGTTTTGGTTCAGAATTGTATATGCACAGAGTTGCTCAAAGATTAAAGCGTAGCACTACCATATTCCACATAACAACCCCAATTATGTCCAATATCACACACAAGCCTCAAAAGGTATAAAATAAGTAAATACAGTGGCAAATTGTATCACTAACCTTTAGTCAACAGCCATTAATAAACCCATTACAAGCTAGCATCTTTAAAATGAAGTAACCAGTATTTTGACATGAATAAACAACTACACAATTTTCGGGGTTCACAAAGAAATAATACAGGCATCGCGGATCAATTTGGGACTACATACTTAAAATAAAACAAAAAATGTTTTTCTTCTAAGTGACTTAAACATATCCTTAATAAATATTTATAAAGAGGTTTACCAAATAAAGACATTATGGAGAAGAATATTAAAAATTAACTTTTTTATTTTAAATAATAAGATAATTATTATTCGTCCAATACAAGTTACAAAACTAACATTTAAAAAATTACGACATGAACAATTATTCACTTCGACATTAACTGGAAAAAAGCACTTCATTCGCCATTGCCATTGTAAATTTTTTTCCGTTTATGATAAATCTCAATTGAAAAACACTGTAAATATGTATTGTGGATTATTAATTAAAATATATATACATAATAAAGGGAATTATAAAATTGTTTGTAATATTTTTTTTTAAAACCTCACTCTAGTAAAAACAGAATAGCATATGCACAGTAACAAGTATTCCACATTTGGTTTGAGATAGCCCAAATTTAAGGAAGACAACTTACAGACTAAGACGTGTGCATAGGAATGAAACCTTTCACTGGTAAAGGATTAACTGCATATATTTTTTAACACATAGAAGTTAATGAAAGCTATACTTAATGGTCTTTCCTACTTTATGCATCGGGTTGTGCAGATCATAGCACCAGGGAAAACTAGGCTTTGACCAAATGTTGCTCATATGTGATGAGGTGCAATGGCTACTTGCCATCCAGAAAGCATTACTATTTACCTTGTTTATTGTGTTCATTGTGACCGATGTTGATGGCATGTGTGCAGGCCCACATAACACCTGTAATAATCATTGTTTCACTTGATTTTAGTATTTTGTCATCTGCATCACACATGAAACACTGAGTTAAAAAGTGTCTTATAAACCTAATATATGTGATCAAATTTTAAACTAAATTGGTCATATATTGGAATTTGTTTAATAGCTAACATGGTGACTATGAACCCTCTAAAAATAATTGACAGCCGAGAAACCCACACAGGTTATGCCGCGCAACATTTGAATGCTTATTGGGCAGAGTCTAGACATTCTAGGTTTGAAGCTATGTAAATGAGTAGACATTCATCTCCGCCGGTTTACGCTACAGCAGAGGGAGTAAAATGCGTGTCGCGAATAAGTGGATGCTCAGACAGATTCTGTGATTATTGACTCATTACAGGCACGCGCAAAGTTCAGCAGAGAATTCCTACAATAGCCGTCGTCACGCAGTGAAAGTCGGAACTCGTTTTTTTATGGCAAGCAATTAAATATGTGTGCATTAATAGCTAGCTGTATTAGGGGAACATCCCTTTGTACTTTCTGCTAGACATGCAGAATATTGTACTTCGCCATCATTCATAGGGACCCTTTTTTGCCAGACAATTGTACTATACTAAAGTGATTTTCTCAGGATGCTAAAATAAACACTAATGAAGAAACTATGCATAATTAAATAGTTGCATAAATTAGACGAATTCTACTTCAAGTTTAAAATACCGATTAATGGCCACATATCTTACTTAACATCATTAGAATTAGAAAATATTGCCGCATTGTTGAATAGCCCGTTTACTTTTACATTGTGGCTATTGATGTGGCACATAAGAACGTTTCAGATTGAAACAGTCAGAAGTAAACAGTGATTTCATTGAGAGTGATAAAATCCCCAAGGTGTTAAATAAAATTTTAACTAGTAGCGTTCCCTTTACGCCAAGGGGTAGGTTTTACCTGTGTGTTTGAAGACATGTTTGGTGCGTTGCATACAAAGCAATATTTGTATGGAGTATATTGCATTAGGTAAATGAACAGCAGCACACAACAACCCGGGGATCCCGATATATGCACCGTATAGCGGATGAAAAAAGACCCATTTCGTGACACTTCGTGGCAGACTGGAATGGCAACTAACGTTAAGCCACTGTGCAGTATCCACAGACATTTGCAGGATCGGCAAAATGCTTTCAAAACACAACGTGCGGGAACAGTTTCTTACCTTCTACAGCCAACACTGTGGGTAGTATCCATAAAATCCATACGATATCCATTACTGCGCGGGGTTTCGTGGGACAAAAGTATAAAAAGCCCAGGCATTCAAATAAAACACGTCCAGAAAGCCATTAACAGCAGAAGCTGATGGAGACGCGTAAACCAATAGAATGAACCAGATCCCATAGAAAGAGAACAAAAATCCAAACCAAGTTTGGGCGAGACCAAAATAACGTAGACAAAGGGGGGGCAATGGCTCGCCAACTAAACATTTTCTGTGCGTCCAGAATATAAAGCATACATGCTACTTCGACAACATATCACATGCATTTCATGGAACCCATGAAAGGACCTAGTAGAATATATGTTATGCCTATAATTTTTGCATGTTTGAGCAAATGCAGGATGCATGCTTACCCTTGCAAAAACGTTCCCGTTTCCCTTGTGTCAATCAAGCAGATAAAGAAGTGTTGTTTTCAGCTCATCTAGGAGTACAACTTCTTGGCAGGTTAAGGAGCGGTTAGAAGTATGAAGAATTCGCAAAAGCTAGGAACCATTTAAATGGTTGCTACCTATGACCTATTTATTTGTTATTTTTTACTTTACGGTTTTTTAAAGCGGCGTTCTTTCATTCAGTTAACTTACAGATGTCTTCTTGACAGGTGAAAACCCGAAATGTGGATTTATGAGAGAGTAAGTGAAAAAAACTATTCCGCAATTTATGCTCGGCAATTGGCAGGCTGTAATGATAAGGCTAAAATAAAAAAATTTAAATTGAATTTCCAACTAAATGTATCTAGTTTTATATCAGCTTTGCAGGGTTTATTGAGAAAGACATCGCCTCCGGTGCGCTTAGGTGTAAAACATGATCCAATATTAACTAATACAAAAATAATGGGCAGACTATTAAATACAATTAATCTCTGTTAAATTAATTGTTTTCATTTCGACTATAGTTCTGCAAATATATTGGTTTCATTGAGAAGTAGACGGTGAGTGACGTTTACTATTCTGC
>JAOVYW010024564.1:10328-25182 GCA_025775045.1 Hiodon tergisus | reverse complement strand
TACTTCAGCATGTAGAGCCGGGCCAAAACTCATTTGTCCCAATCAAAGCTTTGGAAAGCCACGTTTGGACTGTCACTCTCAAGGGGTTAAATATCGCTGCTCTACAAAGACTTAAAACCACCGTGCACAGCTGACTGTTTAATTCCTGTTGTGAATGATCAAGGGTTATTATTTCAGATATTTATACTATCCTTTTTGTTCTATAGCAGGCTATATTAAAACAACTGTAAATACACAATGACACAGATGATAGTATATATTGTGCATTTTATACAAGACACACGTAGAGACAATGTCCATTTATGAATATTTATGAAATAGAAATATATATCAAAATCTTTAATTGAAAATATTATATAGAAATAAATAACAGTAAATCAGGTCACTAAGTAATTAAATTTAAAAAACTGCTGAAGTACACTTTGACCGCTAAAGTGGACTTACTTTCTAAACATAACTGACTGAAGAGTTTGTACATCCACATTCCACTGACAATGTGTCAGGACTCCCTGTAATTATTTTAGGCACGTACTGAGTGCCGTGGAGCACTATTGCCCCTGAAATATTAGGGAACATAACAGAGTTATGGCAGGTAATTGACTATATTTCCTTTGTTTTGGAAGTCCGTGAACTTGAAGAAAAAAATACACTATCAACAACATTCACTGCTTATGCAACCAACATAACTTCTGAATTATTCTGGTTATACTAAACTGGCATCTGTTTTTACCGTTTGTAAAAATAAGTGAAGCATTTTCTGGTTATCTATAGTTTGGTAGTTATTGTTATTAGTGTGTGCAATTATAACTGATTGACTATAACTGGCTATAGTTGAGCTGATTTGCTGCCTTGCTAATTGGCAAGTTTGAGTTTCTGGTGTCATGCCTTATTTGATTAGTAATTAGACGTGTAGCGTCAGCATACAGAGCCAGTCCCTCCACTCATATTCCCCCCGTGAACACGGGGCTATGGATGTAAATTAAGTAATAGAGGCCTTCCCATGAGCCCATTAAGGTCTATCGCCCTTTACGCCCTTTACGCCCTTTAAACAAATGTAAACATTGTTTGAATATCAAAAGATGATAGTTTTTAGAACGGGCTGATGCATTTTCAGTATTAAACAGGATTGGGTTCCAAGGCTGCTTGCAAAATAGAGGGTTAGGTATTTCCATGCATGATTAAGCCCGCTAAGAATTTGTTTCTTATTTTTACAATATATTAAATGTCATTTAAATGAATACTTTCCTGCACTAATCCTGCTATCTGGATCAATGACCGGCCGCAACCAACCAAAAATGTCCCTCTACCACATCTGTGTCAGATCCCACTGAGATCCCATTGCAGATGCTCTGTGCACAGGTGTTTATTTGCATCAAAGCTTAATAATATTGAATTAATCGCTTCCATAGCTCGTTTGAATTTTTGGGGAAAAATCTGCACTGCAATGCTTCAACACATTAGCATTAGCTAATGCAGTCATAAGAATAAAGCTACATAGATTTTTCCATGGATTGATGCTGCAAGCTAGCTACAATTTAAAATCACATTGAATGACTAGTACACATGTCTGTCATTCCTGCGGTGTCCTGACAAGGTTTAAAAAGGGGAAATAAAGTGTGGTGTAGGGAAAACGTTACAATACCTGAACACATATTAAAATTTTGTTTTAGTTTATTGAACAATGATAATAACACACTCTATTTTGAGTACAGAGACCAGGTTATATTGTAGTACTTTGTTTGTGCCAGTTGCTACCACTTGAAAAAAACAAAAACAAAACATTGTTACCTAACATTACGCCATACTACTGGCATACCTGGTAATGCAGCAGTGATGCAGTCTAACCTACATCATACAGTGATGAAATAAAGCCATCTCAGGTCCTGTGCTGTGTGTTTAGCACGCACCAAAAAGCCAGCATAAATCCTCACCTGGCCCAGTGCCTTTGAAGAAGTTTTAGCGTGTTCCAATATGAGATAAGGTGGCCCCTAGGCTCTTTACCAACGCAAAGCCTCATATGATCATATGTTAAAACAGCGTCCCCCTGTCACTTTCCCAATTCTTCTCCTCCAGAAGCCTTTCATGTCCCCCCCTGGAGTTGGTAGTCAGCTAAGAAATAACACTTCATTTCGGGCTATGCCACTTTTAGAACTACCTTCTGACTACCTTTATTTATCCCCCATGGGGACATTTCGATAATGTACCCTTATAGCTACTCCCTCTGCTGTCTTCTGCCTTTACCTTGCCTCACTCTTCCTGCCCCTACTCTCTTGTGCCTGCCTCTTAACTTGCCTTTCATCTTGGTTCTACTGCCATAAAAATAACCTCTCGTGTTATGACGCTAACTTCCTCCTCTCCTGCTTCATTAGTTGTGATGCCTGCAATATCGCAATGCCATGACACCCTCTGCCCTCTATTCGCAGGACCAGCTCTAACCACCCTTCAACCTTGGCATACTGCTGTACTAGGCAAAGGAAGGGTCTCACGTAGGTCTATACAAATATTCTTGATAAGTGTCTAGGCAGATTGGTGGGACTATTCTACTACTCTAGATAAGAACTTGTTGCCTTATCTTGTTTTCTGTTCCTATTTTTTTCAGCACCAAAAGAACATTCTATTAAAACAAATGTAATTATCCACAAACGACACTTATAGACTCTTTGGCCAATTTTCCTCCCTCATCAATCCAACTCTCACGCCTCCACCCAGCCCCCTCACTGCTGACTGCTTCTTTGCTTACGAAATTAGCATTGAGCTCTCTCAACTCCTCTGTCTACCTCCTCAGGCCCCTCGACTGACCTGCCCGAGAAGTCACGACTTGAGGACAGCTAAACACGTTTCTCATCCATGCTTCAGTCTCACGTTCAGATGTTTCTCTCTTACAGTGCCAAAGGTCTGTGGCACACTTATTCAAACTGAGTTCCAGCCATTATCCTGCCCTTCACCAGCCTATCAAACTCCTCTCTCAACAAAGGTGGCTTCCCTGCTTTCTTCAGGCATGCAAAGGTTTCTCTGTCGCTAGAGAAACCCACCCTGAATCCTTCAATGATGTAGAACATCTGACTGTCGTCTCTTCTCCATTTTATGGCTAAAACCCTACAACAAGCCGTTCAAAACAAAGAACAACCCCTAGTATTTCAATAATCTGTCTTCTGTCCATGTTACTCCACCGAGACAGCGCCAATGTTCTACATTTAAGTTGTCATCCTGTTGGACCTGAAAATTGGTCCAGAATTCTTCTCTGCCCACTTACATTCATGCCACACCCCTTTTTTCATCCCTCCAATGGCTCCTTACATCCACCCACATCCGCTTCAAGACTTTAGAATTGGTATATCAGCTATCCGTTCCCCTCCATCGGAGGTCAAGCAAAAAAGAGTTCTCAATGCTTGGCCCCCAATGGTGGAATCAGCTGGTTTTTGAGACAAAATTTTGCACAAGCTACTGAAGACCCACCTGTTCACTATCTGTCTCCACTGAGCACAAATAAATCTATAGCTACCAGTGTTATTTGTAATTTCAATGGTTTATTGGTAAGGATGCACCGAACCCAGGATTCGATTTTGGATTGCACGAATACCTGGTAAAAATCGTAGTTTAAAACTACAGCAAAGAGCCTAAACAGAACACATAACAAACAAGCACTTAAAACAATAGAATGTTATTAATATACAATGGAAATTAGACATACTCAGACATGACAATTGAAAGTTCAAGATTCAGAGAGTTGGGACTTTTTAAAAGAAATACATTTTTGGCTGTGCTTTAAAACAAGGACTATACTTCTGATTATTGGAAATTTTATATTGTGTTATATTCAGGACTCAAAACAAAAAACCTTGACCTTGTAAGTGAACGACAGTGTGCGCAAATTATTATTATAATGTTATTTTCATATATAATGAAAAGGCATTTGGCAGATTTTGCCATGAATGAATATTGGAAGTAAAGAAGAACGTCATAATATGTAGAAATTGTATTATTTGTTTGGAAACTTGTGTCATTTGGCCAATTAAATTGAAAGCTACAGAAGAATAAATGTGATATCCCGTCATAAAATGCCTGAAAGGAGAGATGCTTTTATAGGAGGAGATAATGAGTTGAGATCAATAGTCTTGTTAATTGTAGTACTTTAATGATTACATCAAGAATTAAATTAGATGGGATTGACAATGATGTTTCTGGCTGATGATGAAATGACATGAAATATCTTGGCCATCACTGAAACTTGGTATTCTAAATTTCTGACAGCACTTAGTATATTTATGACAGCTGTAAGCTCATTAAAAAAAGAAGGATTTTAGCAGAATCAGAATAAAGTGTTATGGGTAGCCTCAATGATAACGTCAGCAGAACAAAATAGAAACGATCAATAATTCTGATGCTTGCGACCCATTAAGGCCACTGCCATTTGTCTGTATGTGCCTTAGATAATGAATCTGATTTCTATAGCGAGTATTGTTCCACCTATGTTGCTCACTGACACTTAATAATAGGAAGGTTGCTATATCATTTCGAAGGCTGAGGCACATTCCAGTGTGCATCTCTTGTTGGTTAGACCAAATTTCTCCTGCTCTAACTAATGTAACTCAGTGCACAGCTATGGGCTGATATATACTATATATATATATATATATATATATATATATAGTAAAAGTGTAATCTGACCTACTGGTCTGTCTATCATTGATGCAAGCTTATTTTGGATTTGTGCTGTATGGTTTTTTCTTTTTTGCCACATCTTTGCTTCACAAATTTAACCAAAATCACTGATATTGTGTGCATTTACACAGCGGATTGCTTGAGCAGACTCAAGACAACTCATGAAAATGCAACAGCACGTTGATGTGATAATCCAGGTCGATATGCAGCAGGTCCAAGCATTTAGCAGTGCCGTGTAAAATTAAGTGTTTAAGCATTCTGGCTTTCTGTGGGCCCATCGGAAATGTAGATTGGGCTCTAGACCCCAATTCCCCTGAGCGTACAGAGGCTCCTCTGCTGATCGAAACAATTTATTACAGCTTGCTAAGATTGTGCTCAGAGGAGGAGTGTGTGTCGGTGTGTGCGTGCGCGTGTGTGTGAGAGAGAGAAAGACAGATCTCACCCTACATTCGCTTTTTTTTTAACTCCGTTTTCTCTGCACAGCACAGCCCCACATTGGTTTCCATTCGACACTAATAAATCAAATCAGTGACAACAATGGATGCCTTTTGATTTCGACACAGACTTACCTTGAGGCTTGAGGGCAAGCAAATGAAAAGCTTCACAACCCAGAAGACAAAACACGAAACATGGCATAGAAGCCTTGTCTCAGGCTTTCAGTGACTAACCTTTGAATTAATTGAGAAAATGAGCCAAAAGTACCCTAATGAAAAAAACATAAATTACAGTTTATATTTCATGTCCTATCCATACAACTAACAAACTCCCAGAAACTGAAAGACAGTAAAATAGACAAAAGGCACTTTTGTGCAAATTGCCACCATCTTTGTCATTTGATATCACGTTAACTGACAGAAGCCTTATTCATCCTTCTGAAAACATTTCATCGAACAACATTCAACATTCATGCCTGGAAAAGAGCTCATCATGAAATTAGCTTTTGCCACTAACTTTGTAATTCAAATGGTGTTTAACATAGCTGTAATCAATTTATGTTCTGGTTAATGCATCAGATTCAATCTAAAGTGTTGGGATAATCCCAGCAAGATGTAAAAGTAAAAGAAAGTAGTCATCCCACAGACTGGATGCGATCTTTTGTATTTCCACGTTGCCTCTTGCTTCCACCTACACCTCGAGTACATACCAATTTCTTCCAAAGCCCTCGTTCCTCTTAATCTCTATTAACTCTTTATTTCATTATTTACTCTCATAATTTGCATGGTACCTCTGTCCAAAGAGGAATGCATTACTGTGAAACCAGTGCATCCATGACTCTGATATTCAGTGTCTGACAAAGGAATAAACATTGGGATTTCTTTCTCTGCAATGTACTTTTCAAAAAAATTAATTAATTAATTAATTAAATTTGTTTTAGCTGGTGAAGTATTTACATCATATTAAACAGTAAAAGCTTGTTAAAAAAACAATGTAATAATTGTCCCATTAGCATGGAATTATACTACAAGCGCTAAAAAGCTATTGAAGCTCAGCTGGGATGTTTTAGCATGATGCATTTAGTGAAATGAATCTTAATAAATTAGAAATGAAATAAAAAACTTTCTAGGGAATAATTAATGAATATGTAAAAAAATAAAAAAAATAAAAAAGTAGTTGTGTGGCACTTAAATTTGAATAACTTATATCCAGTTGAATGCATGATGTGTAAAATAAAACAAGCTGAATTCATTGTGGTTTGGCCTGGAGTAAGGAAAAGAACATATAGGAATATGGCAAGCCTACCTTATTTTTGTGAATATGCAATATTACTATATAGAATATTGTGTATACTATTAGCATGTTGCTGGTTGTTTAATATGGTTTAGATCGCCTTTGTGCCCACATTTTAGTATTAACTGTTACTGCATGGTTTGCTGTTAAGTGTGTGGTGTTAATTAGACTATAAAAACTCAAGGAACACAGGAAGATGGATTCCTTAGATTTGTAATGGATACCTTAATAAGTATTTTTTTAAATTATAATAAATGTATTGCAGAGTTGGGTGCTACAGTATCCCAGCAGGAGAAGCCAACAATAACAATGAATAATGTAAGAATAGGCTGCATATTTTTCCTTAAAGAATTAATTTTAATGAGAATAAAATAATTCCAGCTCCTAAAGGGGGTTTAGTTCTGCATTGTAACATCCAATCCCGTGTTCTGTTTTTCTTTCGTATTCTTTGTTTTAATTTACACAATGCAAGAATTCCATAGTTCCATAGTTCCTGTGGGTCACATGGGAGTCCTGTCTTAATCCGTATTGTGTGTAATTAACATGTTCACAAAGAACAATTAAAATTTTCTTTGATTATGCAGAACAAGTGATTATGATCTCTTCCGCAATATTATTTGAGGGGAACGAAGAGAAATGACTTAGTTGGCAATACTAGGATACCATCAAATTATCCACACAGTTGTGCACATTTTTATTGATGACTCATCGAAAATTTGTAGTCAGCACTGTCTAGTCACAGAGAGCTGAAGTATACAGTAAATGTTTTCTCTCTCTCTGCACTCTCACTACGAAATGCTATTATCACTATGGCTGCACAGTAAAATATAGAAAGGAAAATACTCAAGATTAAAGAACACGAAACTAATATTAATAGTAACAATAGCATACCTAGTATTTAGTAGTAGTAGTAATCATTAATAAATAAACAAATTGGAATTTCAGACTGCAAAGAAGTTCAAAAGCATATAATATTAATTGAGACTTCACTGATCTAAACCAAAGGTCAATCTTTACATAAAATGTTAAACTTTATGTTTTTGATGGATTGCATGAAAAACAGCTACCATCCGAATCTCAAAATGTCAAGTGACTGTAGATCAACTCACTTCTTTCTAGAATACCTCTGACAGGCAGTCTTCGGTAAAATAAATAAATAAATAAATAAAAATTTTAAATCGTGGGAACAATTTAAGTCTATGACTTTCATCTCTAAATGATTGGAAATGTTCATATATTTCAAATTAACTTAAAATATGTAGGTATGTGAATGTGGAGTTAACTTAACGTACAAAACCCACTGACTAATGTCCCATAGCATTGCACATATTAAATTAGACAAATTAAAGACACTGCATAACGTTGCACGTGACAATAAATTGTAACAATAGATTTATAATGGATAGTGTGAGATGTAATGCTGTAATGCACTAGAGTTTTCTTCACAAGAGATTTCGTACTGTACGAGCGTAAATCGACTGGTGCACTCGGTGCGTAGAGCAAGCGATTCGACTGCGGAGATTTTTAATCAATTAAAGCCCGGAACTAAACAGTGTTTTTCTGTTGGCCTGCAGCAGATTGCATATAGGACTCGTGATGGATCCATCTATATGAGAATTCAACCAGTATGTATATTTCTACTTTAGAAAGGCGAAAACATATTTATAATTTACAGTCATAGACCTTCCCCCCACACACACCCCCTCCACACACACACACACACTTACTCTTGATTGTGTTATCGTAATTTTGAATAAAATATTCCGTATAGTAACCGTCAATTTAACTACATCATAGCCTTTATTCTCTGGTCTTGTTATACATCTGCAAGGGTCAGAGTTTACCCTTAACCGAGTCCTTGCTCACGATTTCTAACAGAATGTTTTCCAGTGATTTATAACGGCCTCCGCATCGTACTTTGAGTTATTTGGTTCTTTTGCCACAATACAATGAACCTACGTAATTTATTCATGCTTTACTTAATATTAAAAAATAATTCCCTCATTGTACGCCTGTAGCTGTTACAGGGACACTACTTTCACAACCACCTGGTCTGGTGCAGAAGGAAACGATTATTTCGGGGCGGGGTTGACGCTAAAGATGGACTTAGAGAGGAGTTAAGATTTAAAGCTAAATTCTGGGTAGCGCTTGCTTGTACCAGATAAGAATTTAAAATCCACAGGCCTTCTCTGGGATAGCTTTAGACAGAGGCAGCAGAATGCTACAATGAAAGTACTTGATTAACACAAACGGCGTTTTGTTTTACAAAACGATTGGAACATCACCACAAATTGTATTAGCTATCTGTATTATAAAATCACCAGCATTTACTTCGACCCGCGCTCATTAGTAATGGCCGATGCCTTCTAATTCAAAGGATTACTTGGAATGTCTAGTAAAGTCCCAATACTTGTCATAAATCTGAAAAGAAAAAAAAGAAAATACGTTTTTGAATAAGATTCTTGATAATATATTTTTCGTTCACCAATTTATCTGCTTGTTCGTGTAGCTCAAATAAATCAAACTATTTTCAACATTTACAACCAAAACGCGATGGGATGAACGTTTGAGCCTTGTATGCATTATATCTATAACCACCGATATTTAAAAAAAAAATGACCTGGTGTCGCAACAAGCGTAGAGCGTTACTTGCCGACAAGCATAAGTGCATATTGTCATATTCAATGGGTGCTGTATATTGAATTCAAATTAGAATCATTGCATGAGTTTATATTTTAAGACATGGGTTAAGGAGGTCCGAGGCGGTTTGTACTGAGCGCACCCCAGGCGTAGCGCTAGGGATGCCCACTCTCCAGTCTTCTCAGGGGTTCTTTTTATTCTAACGGGAAAAGAGATGCTCTTCTGGCTTTTCTCCACCGCCTCCCTCTCGGCAGAATTAAACAATCCAACATCTGCGCTTGCTAGCAGTTTCCTATTTTTACTATATTCGCCCGTGCGCTTTTAATGGTCCGAAATGTCACACGAAGCATTGGAATTGGAAAATCTTAATTCACAGCGGCAGCTAAAATGTAACAGTACAATGAGATCTAATCTTCAATACGACCGAAAAGAAAATAAATAAATTAAAATGCACTGGTTTCACCAAACTGGCAGAAATCTCCACGATTACAATTCCAATACACATTGTACCATTGAAATAGACGTAATACTGTATAAAAATGTTTAAAACGCATTATAAATTAGCTCAATCCGAATGTCTAAGTATGACTCAATCCGTACACACAGGTCCATACTCTGCTTGTCGTTCTACATAACAACATAGCACAGGTATATTACTTAACGGCAAAATACCTTAACCAGACTGACAAAGATTTTTTGCTACTTTGAATGATGTCCGATAGCTTATCCAATTGTTTTACTTCTACATATAGTTCAATGCATGACCGAGATGGTCATTCATATTTCCAACACTACGACTTTGAATGAATCAGAAACCAAGCGTTTGACTTACCATATGCTTTACCATCATCACCGCCGATAAACCATACACATACAAAAAGTAGTCTTTGCAGACGAATAAATCCAACTGCATGTTCCATATTTACGCTTCGCAGTTGAACGCCTCTGTCCAAAAATCAGGCAAATCCGTCTTCCAAAAGCAGAGGGGAATTTAATTCATGAGCGTCGATCAGAATGAAAAAGTGAAATCGCAATAAAAATATGTCTTTATAACAATGCACACAACAATAAAACAAAACGAGTATGTACTTCCCAAGCTTACGAGCGCATTTCTACTAGAATCATAGACTCGCCATCTTTTAAATATTCCAAATGTTGACTACTATATGATAAATCAGACTTCGCAAACGACCCGCGATGTTCACTTGTTACTGGAGCTGTCCACCAGCACTCTTTGAGCGGAGAGTTGGAAGTGAATCCATTGATCTAAGGAGGTTTAAGGTAAATAGTGGACAAAACTCCAGTGGAACGGACTTGCTGTCCGATTTCAACGGCATATCCTCGGGAATTCGCCACATGGGCGTGCGGCGAACGACTGAGCACGCTTGCCCTCTCTGGTCAGAGTGTGAACTGTGATTGTGAACAGCGCTCTGTGAATTGTAGGTTGGTGGGATAGCAGTTCTCACACACTTCCTATTAAGTCCGTTTTATTCAGCTGCCAAGCCGAGCATTTGGTGACATGCTTTAAATTTTGGCTAATATCTCACTGATAGCATGATACAGACATTTTCAGACAATTATCAACATTTTGAATATTCATTGACCCATACCTCATACAGAATTTTAATACTAAATATCATACACATTTTTTTTTACAGAAATTGAGAAGACCTGATGTTGTTCTTAATGTTCTATTGTATTTATTTTAATACCTTGCGATTATGTGATATAAAACACCCTATTTTTAAAAATAACAATAATGACCATAATATTGATTTTTTTATAAATTCAAATTACCTCATGGTTCTAGACTCAAGTCACATTTAAATTATACTTATTACAATGCTTTTGGTTAGTACAATAAAACAAAAACCTACAAGTGGACATTATGCCTAAATCTATACAATGCCCACACTTGCTTTTTTTAGATGTGCTCCACCACCCTCAGGAAGTAATCTTTTTGCACATTATTGCCATTGACAGGCTTCATAATACCTGCATTTCATGAAAGAGAAGTGAAAAGCTCATTGTGAAACCAATTGAACAAGGGCGTTAGACTTGTTGTAATGCCATGAGAAAAGTACCACACTGAAGAAAAAATCAGCTGAAATTGTTTCTTTAAGCAGCTTATGAAGAATCCTGACACTTCTCTAGATGGATTTTCGTCTTAGTTCTGCATGTTGATCCCAAACTAAATCTGATGCTGAATTCAGATATCTAACCCGAAATTGCCCTCATTGTACGGAATAGGTAGGGAAAATGTACCGAAAAACAATGACTGATGAGTCATGACCTTGGTTTGCAGTCAGGTTCACTCACTCACCGCAAGGCATTTCACTGAAGCTCGCCATTAGTTAAGTGGCCACATTACTTTTGGTACAAAGAAATCACATCACATACCTGGGTATCTGAACCAGACACTCTAAGCCAAGCCAAACAGTGTGATTTTTTTAAAACTCAAACTGGAATTACAACATTGTCTTCAGACCATAAAAAAAAACATAAAATCATTAATGTAAACATGTTTTCTTTATTCGTACCATTGAGATTTATCCAGCACTCCAAACACACTACTGCTCTCATTTGAGAAATTATGTTTCACAGCATTTTTACACTATGCCTGTGTAGTGTACCATTATAAATCATTGTGTATCACTGTGTACTTCATAGTGTAAGTTTGTGTGGGACAGCCTGCCCATAGGCATGTTCCCACGGCGACAGATCATGGATGGGACTCGTGTGTGATGAAGTGCATTTGCACTTGTGTACTTTTAAAGATACCGATATTGCTAGAGGTTTCTATAAATCAATCAATCAATCAATCAAACAAACTTTATTAGTTAAAGCACGTTCTTTACCGATAGAATTTGTTCAAAAGAGCTGAACAGATTAGGTTTTTTTCCAGGGGGAATAAAAAAATAAAAATTACAGAAAACCTACTGCCATACAGGAAAAAACTGGAAAACTATTCTCTGGCCCCAGAGGGAGGATTCCTAGAAAATGGCTTAATAGTAGACACCTATAGAATAAAAGTGAGAAAGGTTTTTTTAAAAATCAATGATGGTGCATTTTGTACAGTTGCCACTAGTTGTATCATTACAATACTATATCCTAATGAGGAGAGCCTTCATTAATGAAAAGTTGAAAAACTTTGCAGTTTGCCTATTCTCTTTAAAAACTAATAGGATTTCTTGTTACGATTTTTTAAATGACTTGTTTACTTGTATTCACAGTTTTTCTCAACAAAGAGGCAGAGATAGTTTTTAGTGCCAACAAACTAGTTAACTAGATAGCTAACATCCTATGCGATGTAGGTGCAAACAGAGGCTGGATAAAACACCACTGTGGTAAAATAACACTGCGGTAACAACACACAGCTGACATTCATAATAGAGGCAGGGTGCCTGTGTTTTGGTAATGGTTTAATGAAGGTTTACAGGATGGTTTATTGTATTATGACTTAGAACACAACACACAAACTTCAACACATGCTGAACAAAGCTGGACTTACATGATTCCTGGGACTGCACTGTTAAATGAACAGACAGTAAAATATCATGGCCTGGTTTGAATATGCTTTTCAAAATAAAAGGCAAAAGAAGGTCAGAACTTGGAGATAAAGCCTACCAGCCTCGCAGCAGATAAAATAACAGCAAGGTCGAGGTGGTTAAGTGAGCTTGCTGATGATAAGTAGAAGTGAAGTCTGATTTGAATATGCACGGTGAGGAAGCATTGCCGTTGACCTTTTATTTTGGTGGAAAAAAACTTAAGGTATAACGTGTGTGTCTTTTTTTTTAACTTTAGGGGGGATTTTAACATCGAGAGGGGATAAACGGGTGATTGTGACACGCTACAGTGTGTCACCATGTGTCCAATCTATCGATGATCAAAGACAAAAAAAAAACAAAGTGCTATTTTATAGATATTTTATTAACCCTTTTTATAATAAGAATTATTTTCCAATTTTGGCCCCAGGGCTCATTTAATGTGCAGGCCACAGTACAGTGCAGTGGATTCAACAATGCCTGGAGAAAAGGCATGTCCGTCAACAAAGGTCACTATTTGCCAGTAGCCCGAAAAGCACCCGCATGGGCTATGGCATACCCTATATTTAAAAACGAACAAAACAGGACAATTTAGTTATCTTTGAGCAAATTAGCAATACAAAATACATATTATTTCAATACATTTTCTAGTTTGCTTAGGTCATTTCTTTTCGTTGATTGACTGGGAATTGCCTGCAAGAACTTTCTTGGCTGTTATCGACAGGAAACATGCATATTGACCATTAAGTATGTTAAAAGGGACCTGTCTTAGAGATGTTTTGGGGTTTGGATTCATAGGCCTTTACAAATTGTTGCTCAAGAATCCAATATCAGAGTTTACAAAAAAAAAATCTTAGGTAGCGTGAAGAAAGACACTATATTCATTATATTCTTAGATTAAACTAATTGGTCATTAATGCACACCCACATTGATTAATTAATAAAATAATTCATTTATCCAGTTTTGGTATTGATCAAGTTGCATTCTGACAAAAAGTTTTCGGAAACTATTAGGAAACATTAGTTCAGCATCTAGCATTAACTTGGAGATTTTGCATGACCTAAAATAAACCCAGACACATTTCTGAAATTTCTCAATTATATATACAGTATATATAATTATTTCTGCAGGAGAGAAGTTGATTGAATCTGTACTAGATTTGGGGAAGTTACATTTTAGATGTTCATTAAGGTAGCTTATTAAATTCTTAAAGACAGATGAGATTTATTGAATAGTAGGGCAGGAGGTTTAATATTTTTTCACCTTTTTTGAGGATTATGGCTTCCATGTAAAACCAAGAAAAATTATGGTGAGAATATATAAATATTTAGCTTTGTACACCTTCAAAATTTGTTTGTTAGCATATATGAGCTGCACAGCCTCATTCACCCATTAATTGTTTGAGTTTGACAATATGTGTGAGAAAGATGAAGGGGAAAGATAACAGAGCAGAAAAAAAGGCTAATTACTAAAATTGCCCTGAACTGCTCCATTAACCAACTCTGTAGCAGCACGAATCAAACACTGAGGACTGTCAGCAGAGAGCCCCTGCCATCCACGGTCGCACAACTGCCATCTTTTGTCCTTTTATTGAGGAGGACGATGACATACCAATTAGGGTAACAATGGCATCCATCTCCGCAGACTTGAGAGATTATTATCGGGGGTGACGTTTGCAGGAGCGCTGCCGCGCATTTGCATTCTACTTAAATAACTCCTTACACTGCTGTGATGTGAGCTCAGGCCAACATCTATGGCCGCAATGTCGCTAAAAAGCTCTACAAATTTTTCGTCGACAAAGTGGGCAAACTGTGCAACATGAAAGGAACAGAGGTTTGCGCTGGGAGGCCTTAATGGCTCCTGACAGCTCCCTGCGGGTTTGAGGCTGAGCCCATGCTGCCTCTCTTTTCCTGCCAGGTTGAGGACAACTGGGGCAGCACCTGGCTTCAGAGCCAGGGGTGATGCTGTTCTACCCCATCTTGTGTATCACCCAGGCATTGGCGCCAGCTCTTCCTGGAACCGGAATAGCAACAAAAGCGGTTTGTAGTTTGTCCTTGAACCTGCAGGTCGGAGGCTGTATACTCTGGACAACAAGGCTGAATTCTCCTAATTGTCCTAGTTGCTTGATTCTTATATTAGTAATTGTTATAAGTGTACTGTACTGTAAGACAGTTTAGTTAAATAAACATTGTATAATGTAAAGGAAAATTTACAAGGACTGTGTAGAGTCTCACCCGTGGTTCACACGATTGGTTCACATATATATATATATATATAT
>JAOVYW010024553.1:0-31621 GCA_025775045.1 Hiodon tergisus | reverse complement strand
TCTCCGTCTCCTAACCACAGTTTTTACGGAAAAGATTGAAAACAATTATTGTCTGTCGAATTGGGAACCACGACAGTTACTGCACTTTTGAGTGAGTGTTGACTGTGCTCAGTTGGAAAACATTAGCCAGGCTTATTAGGATCTGGGCAAAGCCAACTCATAGGGAGGCTGCCTGGACTGAAATAGTCTTTGTATTTAGTTTTATTTGTTACAGCACATTTGTGGCACACGTTCGTCCTGCGGATATGTGCAAGAGCAGCACGGGCACGCCTGTCGGCACCTGCTGAGAATTCGGCTGATTAACCGCCTTTATTAACAACCTGCAGGCAGACGGCCTTTATAGAGGTAAGTAGGCAGGAGGAGGAAGTGCAGCAAAAAACTAAACAAAAGAAAACACAGACGAAAATCTGGTAAAAGAGGCGGAGGAAGCTGTGACCATAGCTGTGATAGCGATCTAACTTAGTTTGCACTTTTTCAGTTTTACGTAATCAAGTGGCTGGACATTTGGGGATAGATAAAACGCTTGAGTGAGAACAGGACCGATTTTACTGCCGGAACATTCAGGAAAATGTCCGTCAGTGGCCTGAATGTCAAAAACTAAACCAGCCATTTGTTCCCAACAGATTTATCATGCAAACCTCCTTAAAAAGTGGCGAGCCGCAAACCCTGTTAGGACCGGAGATGAATGTCTTCCACTCTCTCCCTTTTCCCTAGGTAACCAGCTGTCCCAACGTGCAGAAGTACATAGGTTGGAGTGAGAGTCTGCTGATGTGTTTCCCCCCCGCTACACTAAATACAGCTCTGGAAAACGTTTTTCTTAAATCAGCATCTCTATATGTATGGCAGTCATTCCATTCGAGTGTCTGTTGAATTCCAACACAGACACGTTCTACTTAATGAGGTACTGATTAAGTGATAACCTGAATCAAATCTTATTTAAGTATTAAAGCCACTGGTGTGGTCATCACTATCCTCTTGAAATAGGACCAGCTGGATCCTTAAAATTTCAAGGTCAGGGAGCACGGTCTAATATGTCTAATATATTTAGTATGATGTTCAAAAGAAAGATCTTGATCAATTGAAACATCTAGGTCCAGCATATAGTCATTGAGCTTTGTAGGTTAGATTTTTGGACCGAAGATGATCAATTCTGTTTTGTCAGAATTCAACAATAGGGAATTAGGGGATGTCCAATCTCTTACATCTTTCAAGCAAAGCTCCAATCTAGCCAATGGAAAATCCTCACCCGTGTTTCCTGACAGATACAGCTGTGTGTCATCAGCATAACAATGTAAACTGATCTTGTGCTTACGGATAATATCACCCAGGGGTAGCATATACAAAGAGAAAAGAAGGAGGCCCCAACACCAAACCTCGTGGTACTCTATTTCTTGCCGGAAACAATTTTAACAAACTGAAATCTATTTGTCAAATATGATCTCAACCATGAGAGACAGTAGTCCCTTTATGCCTCTATTTTTAAGAGGATATGGTGATCTATGGCATCAACCACAGCACACAAAGTCAAGCAGTACTAGAACAGACACCAAGTTATTAGTATATACCATAAAAAATTATTTTACCGAAGACCTTTGATTAACTTTATTGGTATTGGGTCAAGAAAACAGATACGTTTTTCAATTTCAATAGCTCGATAGAAGAAGAAAAGCTATCACATTTAGGTCTAGAATTACTTTCCATAGGATGTTCTGAGCTGAGGAGGAGATTGCCCTTATCTCACTTCTAATTTCTTCAGTTTTCTCACAGAAGAATTTCCTGATTGCTGCTATGATACTAAGGTATCTATCCCTTGACTCTTGGTTATTTTGGCTGCTGTATCAAAAACAAATCTTTCATTGTTTTTGTTCTCCTCCATTAGTTTGGAAACATATCCTCAGCGAGCAGCCACTAATGCACATTTATAAATACAAACACTTTTTTACAAGGAAAATCTGTAGTTTGGATGAGAGTGACTTGCGCTCTAACTTACGACATTCCTGCTTGAGTTTATACGTATAATCAGTGTACAACAGTGATAATTTATAGTAACCATTCTCAGTGGAGCTACAAAATCTAGACTTCCACGTAATGCCTTGCAATGGATATCTAGCATTTCATCCACTGAAGTAATACTATTGAATATTCTTTCCTCAGGTAAAACATTTGGCAGCTCTTCAATAAACTTTAGTATCATACTTTGATTAATTGAACTGCTTCTGCTCTGGGACCATGGAATTCAGAATTTCAACATAATCAAAAATTCAACTGAATTTCAAATGTAATCAGAAAATTATCAGAAAGTATCAGGTTGTATGGGAAAACAGCTACTTTACAATATCATACATACAATGCTATTCCAACCCCAAAACTAATAACCAGGTACAATGTATGGCTGCAACAACGTGTAGGCTCAGCAACATGTTGGAAAAATGTAAAAATTTTAATAAAAGAAGACCAGGGAGTTCTGCAACAAATGGTTTTGCCACCATAAAGTCAACATCATCGAGGGGGTCTGAGATTACCAGGACAGACAGAAGCAAGCGAAACAAAGTCTGTAAAAGAACTGTGGAAAGGTCTCCAAGATCTACCTTATAAAACTACACGACAGCTTACCCAAGAGACTTTAAGCAGTATTTAAGGCAAAGGATGGTCACACCAAATACTGAATTCATTTTTTGGTTGTTTACTCGTTTTTTATTGTTGATTGTTTTTTAT
The DNA here is from genome assembly GCA_025775045.1 of Hiodon tergisus. Taxonomy (NCBI): domain Eukaryota; kingdom Metazoa; phylum Chordata; class Actinopteri; order Hiodontiformes; family Hiodontidae; genus Hiodon; species Hiodon tergisus. The sequence goes on along the minus strand of JAOVYW010024553.1, from coordinate 28,906 downwards.
GTTTACTGGCGTTTACAGTTTTATTTTATATTTTGATACTTTTCATTTCATCATTTTTGAAAGCAACTTCACTTTACAGAATTTTGTGCCTAAGACTTTTGCACGGTACTGTGTGTGTGTGTGTGTGTGTGTGTGTGTGTGTGTGTGTGTGTGTGTGTGTGTGTATGTGTGTGTATTCATCCATTAGCTAGTGGTCGCCTCTGACACTGTCAGTCAATGATGAATCTCATTTGTTCCCGGTATTTTCGTTCAAGTCCAACCTATTCTTTATTCTTTGTGACACTTCTGGGGGACAGGAGGTCACCTTTTCCCCAAAATGTCACAGTCCCTAGTGCATTCGTCATTGTGCCCTGTATTTGAAGTTTTCATTAAGAATAACTGAACCGGACCTGCAGGTCAGTGAGTATGCAGTCAAAGAAGTGCTCAAACATAGAACTATACTTTAGAGTATCACCTTTTACACCTTTTATGTTTGAGGGATCCAAAACTTCCTAAAAGTTCCTTAAGTGCATTTAAGACACAAATGTATTTTGTATTAGTTTGTGTTGGCAAATTAAAAACATTGTTGCAATTATTTATTTCCTTAGAAGACTCTTATCCAGCTTACCATATGTCACTCACCTTTTCAGAATGGTAAGTACCATGCCAAAGGTACAGCAGTGTATTTGAACCTGGAGCCTACTGAAAACAACTATACAATGCAACTATAACAACCAGTGTCCAGTGCAAAACCCTGAATTTAAGTCTATATTTATTTATTTTTAATTCTCCAAATATTACATCTAAATGTTAGTTACTGCTAATTATATTCTGAAAGTGAAGTAAAAAGTAATTGCTCTGAAATGTTCCTTCCAAGTCACCGATCATCTCCTGGTCATGCGTTCAATCCCTTTCTCCAGGTTCTGAGACTACCTGATACTCTCTTGCAGGTTCTTGAGGCCTTGTGGCTCTCTCCACAAGGCCTCAATGGTGGTAAACAAGGGTGAAAGGGCAATGCTATTTTGTCGTCAGCCAGTGGATTAATCTGCCACAAAATATTATACTACCAGCCTGAGCTCAGATTGAGAAGAGAACAGCTTGCTGGCTGTTCTACCTGACGTGGTATCTCTGTCATGGGCTCCTCTGTTCCGCCAGTGCCACCTCTCTGTCTACAGAACACAGGTGACATTTACAGGCAGATAAACAAACGAGTTAATAGAAATGTTACAGGCAAAAAAAATGGTGCAATGAAAGTGGAATGAGATACATTTTTATAAACCCTGGGGTCGATTCAGGTGAACATTATGCATTATCATTGTTTTTCATAACAGCATTTAAAATGTTTTATTTTTTTATTTTTTTACACTGAGATACCAAAGGGGATATATTCAGCATTTTATCAAACTGACGGCTTTTCTTTTATTCATGGTGCCAAGACAGTTAGATTCACAGTATCAGAGCAATGCTCAAATGGGCTGGAGAACAAATAAATAAAATACGATGATAGAGAGATGCAGCTGGAGTGAAGCATGTGTTATATTCACTAGTGAAGGGGGGCATTTTCTAGGCAGGTGGTGTATTTTGTGGGGTCAGAAAATGTCGGCCAAAGTATCCTGAAGAAAATATGAGACTTTTCACCTTTTAACGTGACACAATTTGTTAGAAGAATAAAATAAAAAACACAATCCCCCTTGAATGTACACAAAACCTGTGAGTATGGACTGTTCTATCCTTTCAAGTCTGGCACAGTCGCAGATATTATGCATAATAACCCTAACAAATTATGTATAAAAACCAAACACTTTCAGGCGTAAGTGTGAAGGAAGAGCAAAGTAATCCAATACTGCAAAGGGCAGAGAATGCCAGGCAATTATGTACACTGCACTTTTGATTTATCAGGTGGCAGACATAAATGGAATTATGGTGACGGAGAAAAGCTTTTCTGCTGGAAACGTCAGGGTTGCTTCTGTAGGTTCCACAGTTACTCAACTTAACGAAAAACACTGAGTAATGAAAAAAGAAAATGTCACTTGTTTTTAGCCTGAGAAATTAACAAGATGCCATTATGTTCTTGCGTTGTCTGCTTCGGTGCAATTTTTTTTCCACCAAAATATTATATAGATGGCTGAAAAAGGTGTGACCGGCAATACCAGACACATTTATATTTAAATCCGATTAGACATTATTAATTGTTTGGAACGGCAGAAGGTAAAAATAATTTATGTTCACTAAATATATTTGTAAATCAGTTTGTGATATATTTACTGTGGAAAACTAGAAATATGGTAACCTTGTAACTCAAATTCAGAAAGTGACTAACATTTTTCAGGTATGCAACTAGTGACCTTTCCAATTTTAGATTCAAAACAATTTACTACTGCTGGTAAGACATTTTTGGACGCGATGATTAATGTCCTACTATATTAACATATGGTCACCAGCTATATGAACTATGTTAAAACCACTTCAATCTCAGTACAGAGAGAGTTCAAAAGTTTTTAGCAAACTGCTAATAAACTATCATCACTATAAAAGTTTTGATAATTTTATACATTTTTCCAATGCATGCCAAAGTCTCTACATGAACTGGTGGCGCTGCCCCTAATGAAATTTATTCAGCCATGCTTAGTAAAAGCTGTCAGAGTCACTCGATCAATCCAGAAGAGTAGACTGTATAGTGGCTCGAAGTTTGCAAAAACAACGTTTTTAATAAAGGGTGCTATGCTCTCGAGAATACTACCTGACGTTATCGAAAAATAGATTTAATAGATCAGATTGCACAAGCTTTGTTTCAGAACTAGTGAAAATGGGACTAGATCAGTTATGGGGTCTAGTCCCCCTGTGCTTGTTGATTTTCTTTTAATGTATTTGATTGTTATCAGTTTATTATTTCTTTGTATTAGTATAAGTAGTGGTACTTTTAAATTGTTTTAGTATTTTTATTAAAAATTAAAATTATTGTTTTAAATAGTTCTATGAATCCCTGCTATGAATTTGTTTTTTTATTTGTTTTGTATGTGTCTGTGGGACTATCGATGGAAATTATCTTAAATAATGGCTAAATTGTAATGTTCAATGCATTGTGTCAATCATCTATATATAAAAAAAAATTATCCTACTATTCTATAGATACCCTTGGTATGAGGTAAATACAGCATAAATTCAAACAAATAAAAAAGTCATTCTAACCTTTCAGCTTTGAGTGTGAACCTCTTCCTATGCATTCAGGGACTTAATTAATTCAGTTCAAAGCAGTAGTGATTTATATTTTATTTTCTATCTGTGGTTCTTCAAAGAAGCTAGTGTTCTTGAAGATTCTAATTTAGATTAGCTTTGACCTGCGTGTTATACATTTAATCAGCAGGTTTCTGGACCTAACTGGTAAAATTAATCATTCTAGTCAGGCCTGTAATCAGGATGAATCTGTTTTCTTTCTCCCGAAAAAAAGGGCAAAAGTAATTGATAAATCATAAAATTCCTCTTGTAGGCAAATGCCCCTGACATTCACAAACGTATCTGTTAGTGACTCAAAAACACCATGTCCACCATTACAGAGGGTTTTCCATGAATACAGTTTCTGTAGGTGAACACAGTTTCTGGTGAATAGAAGATTCATACAGGTGAATACAGTTTATTTCTATTTGGTTTTTATGACAAGCAAAACCTTTTTCGGTTTATTGATTAAAATCTCTCCATTATCTTCATTATTTGTCATTCAGCAACATCCTCTGCTAGTTAAAGTCAGCTGATTTTACTCAAACATTAAATAAGAATTCTATAAACTGCAGTTAAAACATTTTTTTTGTGTGTGGAGGTTCTGGATATGAGTTGGATAAAATGTAAAATTCCAATTCACTTTTTGTTAGACCAAATAAATGTTAAGAACCATCTGGTTCAAGAATCTACTGAAGAGTTTCTGTGCTCCAAATATAGCCACTTTATATGCAGATTTTCCCTATTCTTGGTCATAACAGTTCTGATTTCCTGTTTAGTTTATTTGAGCAAAGAAATTAAGTCCACAAATGAAAAAACAAACATGTTCATAAGTAAAAATAGGAGGATGCATTTGAGTATCACGGAATGAGCCTTAGCCAAGTAAAATTATTCGAATGATGAACTGGCATTTACATTAAAAAAAACTGTAATCCATTATGGCTTGCACTTAAAGTAATTTATGCTGGCAAGAAGTATGTTAAATCCTGATTTCCTCTGGATTTTCTATATCTGTCTCTTTATTTCAGACAGATTTTATCTAGAATTATCAAAATGTTGATGTAGATTCAAGACCCAAATCTGAAATTTCAAAAGTATATATTTTAAGGTCTTTTGTTGCACAGCCCTTTAATATTCATACCATTATGGTTTTTTTTGATGATACCTCCACAAATGTATGTGTCTGATGAAAATATCTGTTTGAAGTTCCTTGAGCTGCAGGTGTTTGATAGAGCCACAGGATACACTCACGATAAATCGGATTCTTGTGAACTATTACCAGGAATTTGATTGAACTGTCAGATCATTTCGATTCAGACAACAAATCTGACAAGCATGTTATTTCGCTTTCAATTTATCTGAGTGGGAAAAAAAATAAAAATTTGCCATTTCCAAAACTTAAAAAGTTCTTATTGCCTTTCAACGGCTTTGTTTCCCCACTACCTCTTAATGTTTGATAAATAGATTTAAGTTAAATATAAAAAGATATAAGTATCCCTTATTAGCTAGCAACTGATGCTATGTATATCAATCAATTTATTTTAAAATAAAATAAAATTTTTTAAATTTATTTTTAAAATAGAATTCACCACTCCACAAAAATCATCTACGAATGTCAACAATGAACGGTTTTAGATTTAGAGGAATGAGGATTAAATAGAGAATAATTTTACAACCTTTAAGATTATCCAGGTATAGTCTCAGCAGTGGGACCATAGAAGTAAGGACAATGTGATGTAAGGACAGGGCACATATAAACCTTAAACACTTTCCCGTGTGTTAGTAGGGACTCCATAATTATAGCTTGGTTGCTACAACAGAAATGGTACCTCTTCCAAACACCTGATAGTTAGGGTAGGTAATTAGCCATTTAAGCACATCATATATTGAGGAAGCCCTGCTTTATCAGCTTTTCCCTTGGAATTATTTTGCTTGTTTAGCAGGAAGTTCTCACACATGTACACATGTAGTTGGTAACCATGAAAGTGACATCAAACAGCAGACGGTTTTTGTTTTTTATAATGTGCTTTACATTTCAGACTGCATTGAACATGATTTTTTACTGAATTAACCGTTCACTGGTGAAAGGTAGGGGAAATGAAGGATGGGAATACAGATACTTAGAATTGTATTATTTCACTCTCAGCAGAGAGTGTCAGCCGTTTTGTCAGGGTTTTGATTTGTGCTGTGAGAAGAACATCAGCCTAATGATGAATGCTGACTACTTATGGCAGAATATGGCGTTTGCATCGGGTTGTGCAGTGGGGACTAAACATACACAATATACAGCCACAGACACATTGAGAGCAGGTTCAAATGTAGCATGAAATGAATTATTTTGCTGATGACATTTAAAGCCACTGAACACATCTCAATAACTTATTTCTTACTTTGCATGGTTTAAAAATTTGAAGTGTCTTAATGATTCAGCATCTAAATATTTATTTTCTTTTTTCACATTCCTGTTACATCCGTATGTATGTATGTGCTTGTTTTCTTTCCTCTTTGACTCCCTCTCTTTCACACTCTTTACTTAGGTTGCTGCTATTGGTTCCCTGAGTTGCCAAAACTCATTACCCTGATGACCTTGATGATGTCATCTCTCTATTGGACCCAATGGATGGCGCTTCCTACCCTGGTGGAATTTATATGTTTGGTGTGGGGCCTTTTTCAATCGATGGCAGCGGTGCCGGTTAGCTCCCGGTTGTGTGTTGTCACTGGCTCCGTATGTGCCTCCATATGTTCATTTTGAAACCAGAGTGGGGAAAGTGGACAGGTAAGATGTCATGTGACGTACACTATGCATCACGTAGACTGTTCTTTGTATTAGACACCCTAGGTTAGGAGTGAATTCCAACCCCTGTATCTTTTGGTGTTTTGGGATTGCGTAGGATAGTTTAGATATTGGCATTTCCAATGCTGAAGACCTGTTTTATTTCTTTATTGTAGTTTTGTTTGATTATTTAACGAGATTAGAAGTTTAAATAATTGTTTTTTTTATAGTCTTTCTTTTCTTTGGACTTCACTCATGTCCCCTTTTCCCTTTGGTTTAGTTATTAGTGTATATTTTGTGTTACATATTTAAAATATGTAAATATTCTTTACCCCAGCATCATTGACTGTTTGTTACGGTGTTATACAAAATAAAGTACTTTTGCTCCGTAAATCTACCTGGTTGGCAAACACACACAAGATCCATTCACAATTAAAATGTTACCCCCTCCATACCCTAGATAACCACAGGGGTCGTAACAATTCCTTAAAGACTGTTTTTTGGGAAAAACTAAAATTATATTACATGTATTATAAGCCACCTGTTCCCACTGTCTTGATCTGATTTTCATTAAAGTTCCATCAGGGCTGTGGTCTACCAAGCCATAAAAATCAATGTGTCCCTTCTCCAAAGGGCATATTTACTCAATTGTTTATGGATGGTCAGTCTGGCAAGGGAGAATGAGACATAAACCTTCAAAGCTTCTGGGAGAATAAAGACTCTTGGGTGTGTGCTGAAGTTGATGAGTGTGCTTGGAGTGGATCACTGCCTTGCACAACTGCCCTCCAAAGTTCGAGCCAGGGTGCACTTGACAATGCCTTGTTCTGACCCAAACCAACAGCGGAATAATGGCACCATGCATGGAGTGTGCTTCAAAAGTAGCAATCAATAATGATCACCTAAGTTTGTTGTTTGTCGGTGCTGCTAGAGTGGATGACAGCCTTATGTGAGAAAAGATAACTTGGAAAGCAAGTGTTTTTGTGCACGGAATCATCCAGACTGATGAATGTAGAATTATTATGAGTGAAGGAATATTAAAAGTTTTTAAAAAAATCAATAGCAGCAATGGCTTAACCCAAGTTTTAAAAAGTAGGCAATCCAGTTTCAAAATTATGTGTTATTGCTCCACTTCTGCCACTCTGCATTAACAGCATGTAACCAAAGCTTTATTTTCTACTTTATTAGATCTGTATTCAATAACTATCTACACTTTTGCTTTGCGCTAAAACTCCTGATCATGTTTACTGGAACTTTATGTAAATGTATTTTGGTTATTAACCCCATCAAATAACAGTGCTTTTCACAGTTACGAACTAATCTCCCCAAACCACATTTTGGTTTACAATCCTCAATATAAACTATGCATTAAATGTCCCATGAAGTACTTTACTTAAACCCCGCCCAACCTAATTATATTCAATGTCAATGCATGTAGCGTGGCTGTGCTTAAAACGACGACAGTAAGACAAGTCAAAATTGATTGTCAAATATAATCTTATATAAATACTCATAGTGTTTAAAATAAGTCTAGAAATCATTCGGATTTTTCCATAAAATTCACAAAAAACATTTAAAAATACATATGTATTGTTGCGTTTTTCGGAGTGCTATTTCTCTGCGCGGTTTCAAGCACGAGACCAACACTGCTTAGCAGGAATCTTTATTTCGCACATCCGCTTACGACCGCCAAAGGCAGAACTGGCAGTGCAAAGAACTAACAGGCACTTAGAAACACACAGTAAGCCGTCTCTCGCCGTAGCGATCACACTCACGGTGAGGGAACTGAACTTTAACAGACTAAACGCAGTTTACAGAGACAAACAATACAACAGTTTCGCCATCAACTAAAAACACAACCGGCACATAAAACACGTTATTTACACTCTTAAAGTCCCGGGAGCCAGTTTTCCCAGCAGCCCCCGCGGGGATGGCTTTAGCCCATTGGCGGGGGAAGCGCTTCTAGCCATACCCGTTACAGTATATATATTTTTAAAATGTATAAAAGGGGGCTTCATGAGTTGGAGGATATATTTAGCCCGATTTAGCGCATGATATACTAAATCCACCTTTTGAACTATGGGATCTAAGCATTAATAAAAAATACATTTAAAATGACAACACCTTTGAATGTTGCCTGGCTGAAGCAGGAGATTTGCTGAAATGTGATTTGACGAATGGCTACATCTGGGGTCCTTTTCGATGAAGCACAGTGTCCTGTGGCTCTATCAAACACCTGCAGCTTAGACAGAACCACAGAACAATCTTGTCCATATCCTGTCACATATGCAAGTTCCATGTATGTGTAGAGCAATTACATCCACGATTGTCTGAACACAGCAAGGGTTTCCTCCATATTCTTAAAAACTGGACTTGTAATAGCCACACGTTTAAAAAATACCAGAAAAATGTATTGATTTTATGTTTTTTTTCCTTCTTTCTTTCCTGGCACAGTTTAATTGTTAAGGGACCTTGATTAAGGAAAATGGGAAAGCTTCGCACACCAGACTCAACTGGTCGCATAGAATTTAACACATACGCTTAACGTGAAATGGGAAAGAATATGTCCTAAACGAACCATGAATAATGGCTTAGCTTTAAATAGTTTCCATCTTTTCCAGGTCTCTGCATATTCAGAATATCATCTAGACAAAATGTTCTCTTTTTTCGACATAATTCATTCAGACATGCCCTACAATCCATGCAAAGTTTTTCTGTTGTGAAGTGAGTGGGCCAGATCTACCAAATAAATGCCTGCATATAGTTAAATATTTGTAAGAAAATCACAACAATTTTTTTTTATAATACTATAATAATAAAGACCTATAATACTGTGGCGACTTAGCCTATATCATTTTGTTATTTCTAAGCAGTAAATTTTAAATAGTGTTATTCTTTGTCATTAATTGTGCACTTTTCTTAATTCCAGCCCTTTGATCATTTTTATGGATGATAATTGTGAAATCAATTGTTAAATATGTTATCTACTTATATACTTATTTCTAACTGTATATTACTATTACTTGAATTTCTAAAATAATACAAATGTATGTAATAAATAAAACCACACAGTGTAGACACTTCCTTAAATCAGTCTGCTTTTCTGTTCTATTCAGCTTTTAGTGTAACTGCTATGAGCTATGATTTTTGTGCATTGCTTGCCTCCAAATTCCCCAAAGTTTTCTTAATATTGTTATTTGGATTAGCAGTGTGAAACTTTTGTACATTTTCTATGTCATTATGTCTTTGAGGAATAAAGAAAAATATTCCCTGTAACATAGCTGTTGGCACAAAATGGCGTAATATTGAGCCTTCAAATCCACCCAGAAGCTTGTAGCCTGTCTGTGTGGTGCAAGAAACCATATTTGTTGCAAGAGCTTCCTTAAACTGCTTTATGATTTGTTATGGATTATTATTCCCCAAGCGTCCCATCCTTGAGTGACAGGACTTGATTTTACTGAGGGCACTGCCACCTCTCCATAGCCTGGAAGACAGTGAGTGACCACATCTACCTCACATCATGTCATTTACATGACAGTTCTATCTAGGTTTTTATTTTAATGGCAAAGTCCAGACGAGTGCCCGTCAGCTCATCAGGAGAGGAGTATAGGCTGTGAATGTCACATTTTAGATATGCTTCAATTATACTTATTTCAATGTTCTTGTTATTTGTGCCTTAAAATTCTATGACTAGGTGTTTTATAGAGAAAAATAGAGAGAATATTTTACTTGGTAATTGATAAATCTGTATGCTTATTATGAATAGAATATATCAGATTGGATACTGGGCTAAAGGTGTACTGGCTGCTAAGACTGCCTCAATGTGTTTTTTTATTTTTTATGATCACACCACACCAGTGTTGGCTTCATTACATTGGGTTCCAATAAAGGAGCCGGCTGATTAAATGTAAATGGACTAGCTCCCTCGTATCTAACAGATATTATAGTCCCATATGTCCCATCTAGATTACTTCGCTCACAAGAGGTTGGGAATCTATATACACCAAGAATAACCAAATCAAAATCTGGAGGAAGAGCATTTGCAAAATCTGTGTGGGAATCGGACACAGTCTCTATATTTAAAGCGAGATTAAAGACGTATCTATTTAAACTTGCATATAGTCAATAGGGGGACTATGGCTATTCGAAATTTTTGGTGATAAGAACCATTCCTGTTGTCGCACCATCATTTGTGGTTCCCCCCTAGTTGGCTGGGTTCTGCCTTTGGTGGGGCGGGATGGGTTCGGACAACCTTCATGGCTATGTGTCGTTTCCAGCAATCACCCTCTTTGTATGCTGCCATAGATGTATGTAGCTGTGACCACTCATAAAGTTTCACTTTTAAAATATTAAAAGTACTTAATTGAAGATCATCCTGCTTTCATGGGTAAGCATTAACAATGTGCTATCTCTCTCTTTCGAGCAATCACGTGAGGCATCCTGCAGGACTTCATCACTGTCACCACAGCAACTAGTGGACCCTTAGACTGGACTCCAGCCATCTAGGCCCCTAACTCTCTCCTCCGGATATTACAATGTTTTGGAACTCCTCTATGGGAGGTCATCACACATTATGGATATTAAATTCTTTAATTCAGCTCCTAGTGCCGGCCAGCGGAGGATGGGCTCCCTCCTTTAAGCCAGGTTCCTCTCAAGGTTTCTTCCTGCCAGCCTAGGGAGTTTTTTCTTATCACTGTTGCCACTGGCATGCTTTTGGGGGGGTCAGGCCTGGAACACATTGCATTTTTCTGTATGTAAAGCTTCTTTGTGACATGGAAAAGCACTGTATAAAATTTTTTGGTTGATTGATTGATTTTCTTTCAAAAGCTGAAATATGGTACATTTGTACATATAAGTACATTTGCACTGAAAATGAACTGTTGTCAAAATAATTTAATTAACTGTCTTATTAAATTCTGTCTATGTAGTATGAACAGGCTGAAAGCCTGTTCCTTGGTATTAGGCTTTATGACAGATAATTTAAGAGACTTGTTAACATTAGTTGACATAATACAGGGAGGAAACCTTTAGTCAGTACTATTTGGAATAAACAGGTTGAGGTAATCAAATTTCTAAGTAAATGTAGAATCTCTAAAGAAGATATAGATTGCATATAGCACATAATTGGATGACCAGTAATCGGTTTGTTCACTTTAAATCAGCCATCTCAGAGAAAGGTCATATTCTCCCACCCATCAGTTTTTTTTAATTTCCATTAAAAAAGGGTTCATCGAATCGTTTAGGAATTTAAATCAAGGGGATCATTTCGATAGCTTCATTTAGCAGCTGTTTTTCAAAGAAATAGGGGAACAATTTTTATAAGACACTTTCAAAGTCTGAGATGTGCTTCTTCAAACTGAAAAGGATTATGGTCACAGGGACCTAGCCAATGGAGCAGAAGGAACACAGAATGTTTTGCACAGAAACAGATATTAAACATTATATTTGGAGTAGTTCTCCAAGAGCTGGTTACTGAGTAACATCGTTCAAATTTAAATTTAAATACAGGTGTTGAGTTATTAATTATTATATCGCCCAAAGCACAAATAATTTCATGTAATAAAATTAAATCATACTAGGTTTTGCAAAGGAATACCCCACTCCTTACTACATTTATAATGGTACAGCTTACACAGCATGCAGTCTGACACACACTAACTTAGCAAATTGTATTTAGAGTGAGAACGAAAGGGACCAAAAGGTATTTTATTGGTTATAGATATGCGTTTACATTTTTATTACAAAAAAATATATCGCCACATACACTACTGTGCAGGCACATGTAAAAAAAAAAAGTCTGTTAAGTGAAGATGCTTTCAAAAATGATTAGATTAAAAGTTTCTAAATAAAAAAAATGGCAGTAAACAGTAAAAACACGAAAACAACCCAAAAATGTATTCAGTATTTGGTGTGACTATCCTTTGCCATAAATACTGCTTCCAGTCTCTTAGGTAAACTCTCGTGCAGTTTTATAAGACAATCGGCAGGTAGTTCTTAGAGAGCATCTTGGTTTGTTTTGCTTGCTTCTTTCCGTCTAGGTAATCCCAGACAGCCTCAATGATATTAAGACCAGGGCTCTACAGAGGCAAAACCATCTGTTGCAAAACCCTTTGGTCTTCTTTCAGAAAAATAAAAATTAGTTTTTTTTCTACTTACACACTAGTGACAAAACATAAATATCAAAGACAAAATGTATGTAAAAAAAGCTAGGGAATCTTTTGCACTGTACTGTATTTTATTGATCACACATCATGGAATTAGATACTAAATCAAGCAGATAAATAGTGGTGGAAAATTACATTGGTCATTTGATAGATTTAGAATTTTACTATGTTTTGAAAAGTAATTTAAAACTTAGGGCTGTTCACCTGAAAACAATAGTCTTGTTAGTATAGTATAGAATAATACATGTGGAGATGTAAACAACGCTTGGCAGAGCTTGTCTTAAAAAATGTAGCAAACCATTTAATAATAACAATAATAATAATAATAAAATGAATAAATATAGGCTGGGACTACAAACTTTAAAAACCTTCCAATCACATGTATTTTTTTGTTTTTTTGTTGGTGCCTTATTTCTTCTACTCACAAAAAGAAAACAGTATTAATACAGTTATTACATTTTTATTTATTCCAGCTGCAGGGGTTTATTGAACCTGTGACAAAACAAAACAACAAGTAGAGAAGAAAAAGAAAGAAATTTAACCAGCAGTAAATTAATCAGTACCAATACAAATCTCAGGTTGGGGGTAATGATCAGGAGAGCATGCTACATGCTACATGCAACACATTATTCATGATAGCCCTATGAAGTACATTGAACCTAACCTAAGTACATTGAAGTACTAAGTGTCTTTAATGTCTTTAATGAAGACTTACTTCCATTTTACATTGTAATTGATAATATGAGCTTGTAAACAACATTCAGAACAGCTCAATTAATTTGATCTTGCAGATGTTAAACAAAAGTCACTTTGGCTGTGTCATTTATAACACTTATAAGATTAATTTTCCCTTGTCATGAAGTAATTGATAAACCCTTAGACAACATTCTTAACAGCTCTTTAAGAATTGTGCAGTCTTTAAAATTCTCTACCCTTAACTATTTAATACTATAATATTAAGTCACTGGTTAATACCACTGCAAAATCCTTAAAGAGTGTGGTGTACTGAGTTGTATCTCAGTTGTACCGAGGCTGAAGCACAGAGACATGCATAGAACTGCCTACAAATGAATTTGGTCATATCTATCTGACACGTATATGTTTTATTGTATATCAATAGTTTTCTGATGCATGAAGTTCTAAAATATCTCCATGTACGGTAACGTTGCATCTCAGGGCATAACCATATATAGCTAACTTTAATCGGTTTGGGATAAACCAATTCTGGGTTCCTCCTAGGTTTTTTTTAAACTATGTTTGTATTTACACTTTTGGCACCTGAACACGTGGCTATAGCCATCTACAAAGATTTATGTTCTCTTTTCTCTTTTCTTCTGTAGTTGCATGCATCATCCTGAAGGACAGTGGCACGCTCTTGGGAATTGCACACTGAATGGGGTTGAGGAAATGAGAGTATGGGGGCAGGTTTAGGTTCAGAAATTGGGGATGGGGGCTATGCCTGAACCATTTCTGCATGGTGGAACCTGAAAATGTCCCACACAATGACATAGGAGACCCTTTCAACTCGACAAGCTTGCTCAATTTCTTTGAGAAATACAGTGAGGTTTGTAAGTAATGGCCTACTACATCATATTCAGAGATAGCTGCACACATGAAGGTGTTTCCCCCACATTTTCCAGGCAATTAGACATGCGCCCACTTACAAATGAGGCTCCACCAACTGCGCCAAGTTTTGGCCATGTTGAAGCCTGCTTCATCAACAAAGATATACTTGTTCACAGCTGCATGTTATATATAAAACAATATATGTTGCTTGTTTTTTTTTTACAGTATAGTTCCAATATGATAATGTGAAGTTGCATGTGGATCAACTAGTAACAGTAATACAGTATATAGTGCTGTACTTGAAAATACAGTTGTTTTAACCGGTCATTGTTTCTCTGAAAAAAGGCACCAGGTAAAATTGTTTCATATATGGCTGCTGCCTCTTCAAAAAGGAGCAATTCTTGGTAGGCTACTGGATGCCACGGTGGCAAAGGTTTCATTGTTCTCCTCAATGGTCTGCTTTATTTCAGACAGCAGTATGTCATTCTTGGCTCTTATCATTTCCACCACTGCCCACTTCTGCAGGTTGGTCAGCACATGGCCACAGCCACTCTGATAGCGTATACTTTCAATTCTGATGGTAGAATAGAGTGTACTGTTAATAGAACATGCTATAAGAAAACTGTAACATGTTATGTGAATTTTAAGGCCTGTGAACCACATGGTGAATTAAGATGGCTGGGACTTTATTAGACACAACAAATCCCAGCTACCTGCCTCACTCTCTCTCATTTTCAGCTCTTTATTTTTGTTTTACGGGGCCCATGCCCACCTTTTTAATCTCTTTGATAATTTTATTTCTGTAGTTTTCAAAATCCATATATAGTAGACAGACAAATTTAAAATCTAACTTTACTAAACCATTAAGTGATTACCCATTAAAAGCAGTTGGATTAAGTGATGGTGAAATTTATTTAAACACATCGAAAAATAAATAACGAAAGAAAGAGAATCAAAAGAACTGTGAGAATTGTATTGTGAAAGCCAATTACTTTATTTGGAAAGTATTTCCAGATTAAAAATCACTAAGTAACATAATGTTTCATGTTGTACTTAGTCGTTTTAAAATGTGCTTACAAAACAGCCTTTTTGATTAGTTTTAGCATTGGGAGTGTTTAGAGTTTTTAGAGTTTTAAAGTTGTGATGTTCTACCGCATACTAAAAATATTTTTAAATAAATAATAAAATAATAACACAATTAAATAATAGGAACAAATAATTTAGAATATGTTACATGGAACCAGGCTGAAGGCAAAAATATCAGTGAGATGTTAACACCATGAGATGTTAAAAAATAGGAAACATGAAAAAAAAGAATTACAAAGATAATAAAACTCAATTTAATTAGATTATTAAAAATACGAGAAAGATAAAGATTGTAAAAATACACCAAAAATATGTAAAAATAAAGTAATAATCAAGGAATTAAAAGCAATGTTAATGTCAAATGGTATTTTAGTAGAGCCGTAACTGTGCGCAACTTAAGGCTCTAATCTTTACTGCAAATAGTATTACATTTTTATTACTAAATTAGGAACTACCCCAATTTGTATGTACTTAATTTGTCCTTAGTGTATACTTGTATTATGGCATATTTTGTGTCCTAGTTCTAGCCCTACTATTTGCTAGTAGCTGTATATTTTATACCCATGTGTTTACTAGAGAAATTAAAACTATTACACAGTTTTTATAAAGCTTTCAGCAAGAAAATTCAGTTTGAAACTAACTTTTAACCTTTTTTATGTGGTGGACTTCAACCTGTCAGATCTAATTATATAGACCAATAATTTTTTGTTAAATGGGCAAAAGAACTGGTCAGTGAAGACAGTAATGAAATCTACTAATATACTGATAAAACCGAGGTATTTACTCATTAAATATGGATGATCATTTCAGATTCTCAGTTTAGATTTTGGTTTCTGTATATTAAAAAAGCCAATTACAGAGCCTTGAGGCTTCCTAATGCTACCCATTCCAGACATACAAACTTTCCAAGTTCATCAAACCACGAATCATAGCATTGCAGAATTTTCTTTTTCCCCCCCTTATATAAAAGAAGAATGGTTTTATTACTGATCAATCAATGGGCATTAATAACATTATCATATTCTGGAAATGAAACCAAATCTATTTAATCTGCACTGAGTAAGAGAACCACGGTGGCAATTGAGGTTGCTACAGTGAGATATAACTGTGGACCCCATGTAGGCTTTTTTCTTTCACTTTCCCATTAGCTACAATAATGTTCCCTAGAGCCTCAGGGAAAGTAAGAAGGTGATTATGGAGCATGCTGTTCTTAATTACTTTTTGCACTCATGGTTGTATTAGAAAGACAAGCCATATAATTTAGTTAACAAAAAAGCAGGTGCTAATGTGCTGAGCCGAAATGATGCTAGATGTTATGACCTTGGGTTAAGTAACTAAGACTGTGTAAATGTGTTTAATTGTTGATTGAGTAAGATGCATGCCTGCGATTGAGACTGAAAACACCACAGTAAAAATTGTGACCCCCCCACACACAGAACAGCAAGGATAAAAATGAAAAATATTTGGGATTTTTTTCCCAATGATCAACATAAATTCTACAAATAATAATTTAAAAACTACAATTTTCTCTAAATTAATTACAAATATAAAGTAAATTATGAATTGCATAAGTATCACCCCCTTGAGCTAGTATTTGTTAGATGCTGCAATTAAAGCCATGAGTCTCAGCTTTGCTCAGCAGGACAGTACAATTTGTTTTTTAGAAACTCCTGTGTGCCTTCAGCTGTAAATTTGCAGCCATTGTCCTGCTGGAAGATTAATTTTCTCTGAAGTCCCAGGTCTCTTTCATATTGTATTAAGTTTTCCTCTAGGATTTCTCTGTACTTCACTGCAAACTGTTTCCCCCTCAATCTTCACAAGTTTTCCAGGCCCTGATGTAGAGAAGCATCCCCCTAGCATGATTCTGCTACCACCATGCTTTACAGTAGGGATGGTGTTCTCAGGATAATGACTGGTGTAAAGCTTCTGACAAAGATAGCACTTAGGATTGAGGCCTAAAAGCCTTACATTTCTCATCAGAACATATAATCGTCTTCCACTTGGTCTCAACGTCTCACCACATGCCATTTGAGATTAGGTGGGGTTTTCCACCCTGCCCCAAAAATTTATATTTGGCACTCTCCCATAAAGCCCAGACTTGTGAAGCAACTCAGCTATTGTTGTTGTATGCACAATGTCTCCCATCTCAGCCATGAAAACTCCTTTAGAGCTGCCATAGACCTCTAGGTGGCCTACCTCACTCGATACTCTGACAGCCTATTCTACACATTACAGTTCACCAAGATATTCAGCGATTTGGAAATGTCCTAATATCTGTGCCTGGTTCATGTTTTTTTGAGACAATTAGCTGCACCAGACCTTATTTAGGTAAGCCGGTCAAGTGAGATTAAACAGCAGACAAATCAATTCTCTTTTTATTTAAACAAAAGAACCAACCAATATAATAAACCACTTCTTAGAGATCCCCCTCACGGGTTTTCCCCAAACATAACAAACTAAAATAATGACAGAAAAAAACCACAGAAAAATAATAAACGCAAGAAAAACAAGCCCAGCTTCCCTTTCAGGTCATGAGTTGCTCTCTCGATCACATCCCCCATCCTCCAGCTGTACTCTGTCGTCCATGCTCACATTTGCCTAACAGACTGATGAGATTCATGCCTATCCACTCTACGAGGCTCTCTATTAAAGGGGAAGGGCACAAAGGTGGTTTTGGTGTGGCCAGTGGATTAATTTTCTGACACTAAGGACAAGCCCCACACCACTTATCATTTCTCGTTTTGGTGCCATATGAACTGCTGCAGCAGTTCCCAAACTTTGTTATTTGTTTGTTTAGTTTTTCTAGTGTTTATTGTCTTTCAAAACAAGCAAGTTGTTATATTTCTTGGTTGGAATATGCAGGTGTTCTGAATGAGGAAACTTTTTGTCTGGGTGATCGTTGGATCACTTTTCATTCATGCAGAAGTTTTGGCGGCACTTTCAAGGGGAGTATTGTTTAGAGCCGACAACAGTGGATCGAGTTAGCGGAACCACCATTTGATCTGCTCCCGGGGGACAGGAGCTGCTAAAGAGACGCCAAGGATGTAGGGCTGGGGTGAAGCTGAGAGCCAGGAGAAGGAAATATAAGCCTTCCTCCCGTGAGATCCCTAGCGAAAAAGATGGAGGCTCTCGAGGCACTAGCCAGAAACCAGAAATTATATCGGGAGTGCAGTATAATTTGCTAATTTGATACTTGGCTGCACGACCACATCTCTGATACAAACGCTAGTATTGATGGCTTCAGGACAGTACGGGCTGACAGAGACACTGGATCGAGCAATAAGCTTAAGGGAGAGGGGCTTGCTTTGCTCGTTAACAACAAGTAGTGCCATCCTGGACACATTACTGTGAAAGATTGCTTCTGTAGCCCTGATATTGAACTTTTAGCCGTCAGTCTGTGTCCCTATTATCTTCCCCGGGAGTTCACAGCCACCATTGCGGTCGTGGTTTACATCCCTCCATCTGCCAACGCAACCAAGGCGAGTGACGTCATCCACTCGGCGATCCCCCGTCTTCAAACACAAAACCTGGATACATTTGTTTTGATCTCCGGGGACTTCAATCAGTTCATCTCTCCCCACCTTCAAACAATTTGTGAAGTGCCCAACCAGGAATAATAAGACTTTGGATTTGCTGTATACAAACATCAAGGATCCATACAGTTCCTCAGTACTTCCCCCACTGGGAAGATTGGACCATAATCTGGTGCCTCTCTTGCCCCTTTACTTACCAAGGGTCCAGGACCCTGGAGGAGGTGGCAGAGGCAAGGGCACTGTCCAAATTCCGAGTTATTATGGACAATGCCTCCCACCCACTTCCATGACATGGTGGAAGAAATGTGGAGCTCTATAAGTGCTAAACTGATCACCCCACGGTGTCGGAAGGAGCACTATTGGAAGTCCTACCAGCCATCAGTTATCAGACTACAGAATGCCGCACTGTGAGCCAGATCACTGGCCCCTACTTGTCCCTACAATTACCTGCTCTGCACTCTGCATTTTGCACTGTTTTTGCACTGTTCATTTGCACTTCTAACTAACTATTGTCCTTTATGTATATACAACTTGCGCGTGATTTATTTATTATATGTTTTTTGTGAAGTTTTGGTAATTTCTGCTGTTTTTTTTAAAATAAAGTACTACTACCACCACTATTACTACTACTTACGGGTGTTGTTCTGAAGCTCAGTCCGAGAAAATTGTTTCGTGACTCACCGCTCTTTCTTGCCCACAATGAGTCGCACCGAACACCACTTCCATATGGCGCCAAGGATTTGCGCCCAGCACTTCTTGCATTTCAGGATCTGGGTACACACAAACAGTGTATCATTAAGACACCAGAAGTCGAGAAAGGTGACTGGGGGGCTGGAGACCATCAGGGTGACAGCTCAGTAACTCGCAGTCGAGCCTGGCTTAGCATGTCATCCCAATCCTGCCTCAGGGGGAAATCATCCAGGCGAAAGAAGGAATGTTCATCAGATCCCATCCTCAACCAGCAGGCGGCACCCGTGCCTCAAGGTCCAGGTCGCCCTCGCCCCGTGAGGAAGGACCCTGCCCCCGGATCATCCTCTGGGTGTCCGACGGCAGCCACCTATGCCCTCACCTTCCTTACCAGCATTGACCTCCCATAGAAGCGCGCCAAAGCCCACCCAACCATGCCCTAAGACCAGCGGGTAGGGGTAGCGGGGACTAACCCTGGCCACCAGACTGCTTTTGGCCCTAAAAACAAAAGACACGTGCGCTATGGGACAATAATGCATGTCACCGTGTACACACCGAATCCCCACCTTCCTGCCCTTAATTAATGACAAAGCGTTTCTCTTTTACTGTTAAAATAGGTCTGCAATCACCTTGATCCTCATCCAGTGATGATGGCCTTGCCCGGACCTCTCCTGCACATGTTCGTGAGATGGACACGTGACATAGTGTGTCAGAGCAAAGCAGGTGAAAACTTATGAAATCAAATAATTTCGGTTTCATATTGTGTAATTAAAAATAAACATTTTGCAGATTTGACATTGTGGAGATTGTTTGTGTTGATCAGTGCCAAAAAAAAATCATAAAACTAAATTAAATTAATTTTGATTTCGTTCTGTAACTCAGTAAAGTGTGAATAAGTCCACAGGGGGGTAAATACTTGTGATAGGCACTGTATGCTAACAGCCTACTTGGATAACTTTTCCACTGAGCTGATGTGCTTAGAGTACATTGTACATTGTTTCGTCCAAGCCTGCACATGTAAACCTTCACCCCCGTCACATACCACAGCTTCACTGGGTGTTATCATAATATACAGAACGATATTTCTATTGCTATAATAACAATAAGCTCCACTGAACACACTGATGCAATTCAAAGTAACACGTATTTTCTGGAAGGATTCTGTTTAATGGTGTCCTTGTTGTAAAGCCTGGAATATGAGCTGCATTACGTTCGTTTTTGTTGAACGTTCTGTTTGTCAATGAAACCGCTGCAGTTATTGGCCCCTTAGATAGATGCTTAAAATCTTTCTGAGAGTAGGGGAGCTTTTACTGGAAACAGGTATATTCCCCAGTAACTCTCTTTATATATTAAACATCAATGCTTGAAAGCTATTGCTGGTATTTTAAAGCAACCATTTTAAGGCACATTTCAGTTGTAAGTTTGGCTCGGAACTCGGCCATTTACAGAAATAAATAAACACATTTAAAAAGTAGTTTTGTTTTTTTTATTTTTTTTTGGAACAGTTTCAATGGAAAATAATTAATGTGGTAATCTTCAAGTGACATTTAAAAACAGAAGAAATGCAAGCTGCTTACATTAAGTAAAAGTAAATTAAATAAGAGAATGTGTTCTTTTACATTCCTCATAAGGAGAACGGGTTGTCTCCAACATCAACTATCTCGCTAAGCACCCTTCGGTTCTATATTATAAGGAAAAGCTATCTCTGCCCAGCAGCTGTACCCATGTTGAACATAACAATGCAGTGTGAAAATCTAATTAAGGTGCAACACTGATATTATAATATAATGTTGGAATTATATCTAATTTTAGAAACAAAAAGCCCTGTAACGCATCCTGCTTGCTCATTCTGTCTTGTAATTTTTATTTTGTACAAAGGATCACAAATGTTTATCAAAAACGCTAGAGGCGTTTCTACACAGCATGATGCAGAATCAATCCCAACCTCCTATGTTCCCACTGAACTTGGTAAAAACATTTTTCCTAGACCTTTCTTAAGGTTCAAAGCATGTCAATTTTCCATTTTTGCTGAAACCAAGTGAATTCTAAGTCTGCCTCGTGAGGCCATCGATCACGGCTCGTGAGTTTGGATTAAGACTTCTAGTAACATCTATGCAATTGTGAGCCAAAAGCGACTATTCTGAAGCTTCCCTGACTGATTCCTCTCTTCTGTTTCTAGTTCAGACTAGAAGATGCAGACCGAAAACGTTCCCACACGTTTAGTGGGAATATATTTGTGGTGGGAAATAAACATTAGTTAGTCGCTGTGTGGGTTTGTTGAACAATTGGGTAAACTATTGCATGCAATGACTGTTTATGCCATTTACCTAAACCCCTCTTTCACACATGATCTAGCCATTCCAATCTACTTATAGCACCCTCATAGATTCTCAGGACGTCCTTTGTTTAAGTAACATGTTTTATTACTGGTGTCTGCCATTTAGTCTTCATCTCCCTTAAATAACTTTGTCCACCATTTTGCCCATGTGTTGTCCTCCATATTGTTTGTGAACCCTCTACTAATAAATTCTTTATATTTTTACGATGTGGTTTGTGTTTATTTCATTTAAATATTGATTAAAGTAATCTTAAATTACTATTCTAAGAACTTACGCTTTCAGATATAATAAGAGTCTGATTAATAAGCTTTACTATGCCAATAATAATTTCATCATTACTCCTGCACTGACTTCAATAAAGCAACTGACATATTCTTAATAAAGGGCATTACATATTTCACCACCAACCCATTTAAAAGCTTTTAATTAGAGGACATATTAGTTTAATCCCTAAATAAGATGATGTGAAAGAAGACCTTGGTCAACTGAAAGTGACAGATGCGGATTGATTTGACAATAATTTCTGTCGGGATTAATCTATTAAATCTAATAGAATTTTTAACAATCATGGCATGGAGATTTTATAATTTCTTCATATAGAACATGACTTGGTTTCCTACCAAAATGTAAATAGCTATAATCATACATAGTATCAATCATCTGTGTTCGACTGAAAATCTATTTTATCAGAGTGCTTTGGACATTAGCATGTAGTACAGTCACCCTACCGTGCCTTGAATAAGGATTCACTCCTCCTTGGATATAATATGGCACAACTGCAACTCTGTCTAGAGAAGGGTGTCCATCAAAACTCAGTGACCAGATAAGGAGGCCATTAGTCAGAGCAACAAGGAGGCCAATGGTAACTCTGAAGGAAAGAGCCACAGCTGAGATGGGAGAAACCACCCACGGGGCAACTATAACCCTGGCGCACACCAAAGCTGGGCTTCATGGATGTGTGGCAAGGAGAAGGCCATTGCTGAAAAAAAAACCCATAGGAAATCCCATTTGGAGTTTGCCAAAAGGCATGTGGGAGACACAGCAAAAAAAATTTTTTTTTTTTTTTTTTTTTTTTACTTGGTTAAATATAAAGTTGAGAATTAACATTTAAAGCTAATGGCATCCTTGCTCTCACTTCAGAGACAGGAGACAGGGGCTGGGACCAAATCAAAACTTCGTCCCAGCCTGGGTTTGTGAGCGTTTTGTCTTTACTCTTAAAAAAGAAGGCTCTTCAACCTTATTTTCTGAACATTATTTTGAGTATGATATATAGAAGGATGTTGAGTATGAAATCCTTAAAAAAAGTTTTTTTGTTTTTGTTATTGTGAACTAATTAAGTGATGTTTATTTTGCCACCTTGCCTAATAAAAGTCACTGGTTCTTTCTAATGGGTCTAAATAGGAGTTTAATTATGACTTTGTCCTGCAAGGCAGCAAACTGTGGAAGATCCTTTACTTCCATAGCTGCAGTTTATCAAGTGAAACATCATCAGAAGTCAAGGCCCCTGCGAGAGCAGGATTTCTTTGTCCAATAATATAAACAATGTCGAATAGGTCCATGGACAGAAACTCCTGGGCTTGTATAACAATTTGTTCTTGTGGAGGTGTTAACATCACAAACAAGACAATAGAGTAAACAGGGTATATTGGTTTATTTGTCATCAGTGAGTAGCTGTACTGGTGTCTAGTCATCACAGAGCAAATTATTTACTTTAACAACTTTTTATTTGCGTTTATTTGTGAAACTACATCTTAATTTTTTCACACTAGATTAATAAACTACAAGAATATATTGTAACGG
This sequence comes from Hiodon tergisus, assembly GCA_025775045.1. Lineage (NCBI taxonomy): Eukaryota > Metazoa > Chordata > Actinopteri > Hiodontiformes > Hiodontidae > Hiodon > Hiodon tergisus. Next base: position 5,769 of record JAOVYW010024553.1, on the reverse strand, counting down.
GGATGGCAGGCAGCGCTTCCCCCGCCAATGGGCTTTAGCCATCCCCGAAGGGGCTGCTGGGAAGCCTAGCTCCCGAACTGTAAAGTAGTGTAAATAATGTGTTTTATGTTGCGGTGATAATCGCTGTTTATGTGTAGACGTTAGGTTTAAGTAACTGTAGCGTCTAGACTTTGTGTGGGTTAGATTCGGTGTCCTCACCACAGACCGGTTTATCTGTGCGTTCGGGGACCCTCTGTGAATTTTTGTATGTTCGCTAGTTCTTTGCACTGCCAGTACCGCCTTTTTAAAGGCGGTCGTAAGCGCATGTGCAAAATAAAGAGCACGTCTTTCTGTTGATCGGTGTCTGACTCCTTGCTTGAACCCAGCAGAGTAGTAGTACTCTGAGAAAACGCTACAATATGGAGCAATATTTGAGCTTTTTTATTTAGCATTATTTAGTTTTATTTTTTCTAATATTGTATTTTGACATTGCATGTATAAATGTATGCTGCTTAATATAGAATAATATATATTCAAAGGGTTACAGTAATAGGTATATATGATTAACCTGCATGCCCCCTTCCCATCTTTGAAGTCATAGAAAAACTGAAGCTGAATCATTGACCCATCAATGTTCTCCCCCCCCCTATTTTTTCCCTCCTTAGTAATTGGATGCAGCCTTTCACACTGACATTTTAAAATGTCAATAGCATGCACACTTTAAGCAGAACAGAATTTAGAACTTGACTAGTCGACACTGAAAAAGCTAGATTGGGATCGATGAATGGGATAATGTGTGGGTGTGCTTGTGTATATGTGTGTGTGTGTGTGGGTGCTTGCACGTGAGTGCGGGTGGGTGCTTGCCTGTGAGTGCAGGTGGTTGCTTGCGCGTGAGTGCATTAGCGTAAAATTATTTTGCAAACCAATCAATGGAAGGCACTGCATTTTGGGTTAGCTGGCTGAGACATGTGGTATACTTGTGTTTCATAAATAGCAAGGTTGCGTGCTGTACACGTACTAAACAACATGCAATAAATGTATCATCTTAACAAGGGTCAAAAATGTTCTTGCCAAGGCCCCTTTCAAGATTAACATTTTCGCCTGTGGATGATTTAGTTTTTTGTAATTTTCCATTTTTTTTATATCTAAATACATGAATATTAACTCAGTATGAGCACATTTATGGTACATGCCAGAAAACCATTTATAACCAGAAAAGATTTGGGACAAATGCATTGGTATCTGGCTCCATTCACCTGTCAGTGTTTATCAAAATATTTGCAGCCAGGGGGAAATTGTCCATTTTCCCTTACAGTTTTAGGATGACTTGGCGTGCATTTACAGTGCACCCATCCAAAAGAAGCTGAAGTTTTAAAATTCTGGAAAGTTGGGTTTTATTTTTTTAGGTAACTTGAATTATTGATGATGACATGAGGGTATGTGGCTGTGGTTTGGGGTGATAAGATTCAAACAAACAACTTCCACTCTAACCACAGTATGTCAGTGGGAATCACTCAACTTAACTGATGATAAGAGAAAACCGCTTAAATAATGAATACTCAATGGCTAAAAACATTCTCCTCATCAGTGTTGGTATAGCACTGTTTCCCTTGTTCATGCAAGGCTTTTGAAATGGCATAATTACGTTATAAATGACCTGTATCACAGAAAACTATAGATTACTTTTTTTGACGAATAACTCTCTTTAATAGCTCTGCCCTTATGATCTACAAGACAATAGCTGCCCTGTGACAACTCTGCATCATCTTGTTCTCTTTGTTCATCTGTACGATCATACATACACATTATTGCACTGTTTGTATTAATTGATCCTTATTATGTTTGCTCTCTTCTACTTTATACACAGTTCATGATTTGCGCTTTTATACATCTACTTTTATGCATCCTCTCTGATGCATCTATCTCCAACCTGTGCTTTCTGTTGTTGGAAATTTGTACTCATCAATTATAAAAGAATACCTTAGGTATCGATCCGTTTTATATTTTTTTTCTGCATCTTGGCTTGTGGCCACAACTCCTCCCGCCGCACACAGGGAGGGAGAGGAAGTACAACTAATCTCCTTCGATCCTAGTCTCCTTCAAGCCAACCATCGCTTTTCAGTCTGTGGGGAACACAGCTCGCACGAGAGGTTCAGCGCCAACTTCAGAAGATGCACATCCCTCTCTGCCACCCCAAAGGAGATGGTAGGACATGGTTGTTGTGGCACCCCTTGCCTCTACCAGTCACAATCGGCTAATGTATATATATATATATATATATATATATATGGATTTGACCAAGCAAACTCCAGCTCATAGGGCTAGTGTCTTTGATTTAGATTTATTCTTTAACCTGCTGTAAATAGCAATATGATGCTGATAATTGAAAATTGCAAATCAAAAAGTTAGCATTCCTGCATATGGCACAGTGTTTGAGCACTTGAGCATTTTATAAGATAAATGGGGTTCAGCAGCCAGCCTTTTCTGAGTTTAGTTTATTTTTTATTTATTGATATAAATCACCTCCACACATTGGGTAAACAGTATGTAGTGGATTTTAAAATGTTGTAAAAGGGGCCTTCCTGTTTGTTCAGTTGGATTCACATTTTAAAGGGACTGGAGCCAAAGTACACAAGTCTGTTTGGCCTGCATCAGTTCTCTCTGCTGGGTTTTATAATGGAAATGTACAGCTGCTATATAAACTTGCCCCTCCGGTGACGTCCTGGATCAGGGTGACAGCGAGTTCCATTCCAGTGGCAGAGGGGGAAAAAAAATCCTGACAGAAGGAGGGAGGGCAGGTGGGTGCTGCCTGTGTGTCACATCCAAGCTTTGCCTTCTTAAAATCCCAATTCCCCCGCAATAAGAACTTTTGTTTCCAGAGGATGCTACGTCTCCTCACCCCTGGCATTTCACAACCTTCTGTTTCAGCATCTACATTTTATATGCTAATGTTCTATAATTGTAATGTCTACGACAAGAATACAAATCAAGTCCAAAAGACCCACAGAAAGAAATCAAGAACTAAACTCAAGAATACAACTTCCTCCAATATAATGCTTTAACCGTGAATTTCTGATAATTTGCAAATATCTGAAAATTTCTAACATTATGATACAAAAGTGATAGCAAGAAGGTAAACATTTAATATAAAATTTTATTATTACAAGAAAGACAATAGTTTTTACATGGATCCTTGTATCCCATTACAACTGGAAAGATACAGTATGCAGTATCATACTGTGGCCCACACCCACAAGACCTGCCCTCAGGCAGCCCAGCTAGTACCTGAGGTTGTGTTGAAGTTCATGCAATTATGACTTTAAAAGAATACCGACAGCACTGGTTAGAGAAGAGAAAAGGGTTAGGCTGAGAAGTCGTATGTTTTTGGTTTTCCTGAAAAAGGGTGTTTCTTGAATTTTCAATTTGTGTTTAATTTGTCGACAAGATGATCAATGAAAGGTGTCACCGAACCCACTATTTCTCAGTCTCTTACTGTTCTCGGACTGGGCACGCCCTAGCATGCCACACATTCAGTACTTCTCAGAAACTTGATGTTACTGAGTCCAGTGCGTTGCAATGGTCCGGCTTTTCATTTGAGTCCGATTGGATAGGTAAGATCATGTTTAACTGACATCTGGTAACTTGTGTGAAAAGATAACCAAATATTCTCATTATTGTATTGCCAGAGATCTGTTTAGCTTCAATTGTAAAATTATTTAAATTGCAAAGTAGTCTAATAGGGTTTAATCTGGCCTTCTAGATTGTTGACTTCACATCTTCATATCTTACACAGGAAAAAATAGAGGTAAATATGCTATAATAAACCTTCCTGTACTCAATAATTTCACTCACACAATTTCACTCGCGTTTACAGTGTTTGCCCAGCTCGTGTGCATGTCAGAAAGACAGATCAGGCACCTGGCCATCATTGGACAAGCTTACTAATGTAAAAATAAAATAACTGTAACGGAAAAGTTGGATGTAGGTTGAAAAACTACAGTCCTTGTTCTCTGACACCTTTTTGCTGCTCTTGTTAGCCTTTAGCATTCTGGGCCTCGTCAGTTTCATTACCAGCTGCTGTGAGCTATTAGTCTATAAAACAGCTGCTGAGGCCGAGAGCAAGTCTCTGCTGTTGGGCCCGCTGTGAACCATAACAGGCATCCAACTGTCCTGGACACACTGATGGCCTTACACACTGAACACATGACATCGCTTGTTTTTTAATATGATATGGGGTTTGAAGGATATTGGCAGGGAATATATTTTAATAAGTAATTTCAATTATTCGGCTGAAATTATTATTATTTTTAAATACCAGCTCTAAACACCCAGCTGCACAGCATGAGCCACAAACACAACCTCAGATATATGTTCCTCTCTGTAAGATCAAAGACTTGTTTGAGGGTACCATCCCAGCATTTTAACCTGCTGGTTGTGGATTCAAAGTCATGTCAACTGCCTCATAGAGATTAATACAGAACAGTGAGTGCCTGAGATTCATACATAAACCCATTGTAACAAGACACAGGGTGTGATATGAGTTTGTTGCATTAAAATGGGTAACTAAATTCCCACACAGCAACATATAAACAGCAGAATTTGTTTTATAATAGGCAAAAAAACTAAGTTTGGGTGTCTATCCCAACTGATTAGGAAAGTCCCAACAGCTTTTTGCTTATCAGCCTACTAACACAAATTATATCCAGAAAGGAGGACACTTTGAGATTAAATAAGTTCAAATCATGTTCTCTAAGGTACATTTCACGCAGTTCACTCATACAAAAACAATTTACCATGGACCTCACACCAGCACCAGTCCCAATTAGGAGTTTGAAGTGCCTTTTTATAGTGTTGTGGCAGTGGTGGAGTCCTGTACAGGTGTGCTGGCTCTTGTGTGGATGATCGCTGTTTCGATGAGACTAGGTGTGGATCACCTGTAGTCCAAGAAAATGTGGACTGACACTATAATTACGGGTCACCATTATTCTCCAGAACCGTCATTCGTCCCCCTGATGTCCTTCTTATTTATCTACTCAGGTTAAAAGCTAGTTAATACAATGCTGTAGCATGCAAGTGCATGCTCGGTCTGAGGGCAGCATGAGATGGAGGTATTGGGGGAGAGTTTATGCCATTTATTTATTTTTACTACAGAAGGGTCCACTATTTATTCAAATAAAGAATAAAGCAGGCTTAAACGTCAAAGAGCCGCACTGGCAACTAAAAACTCTTTTTCAGGACACAACACAACACATTTTACATTATATTTTAAATTTTTGGCATTTAGCAGATGCTCTTATCCAGAGCGATGTACAAAATCTGTAGTTTTAGAGTTCAAGTGCAATACAAAACTGAGCTTGCTACAAAAAACTTGCTCTTTTAACAATGAATGAGATCAGGTATAAGACTTATGCTACAAAGAGATAACATATCAATAAACATGCTTGACTAACACAAAATCTACCACTCATAATCTATGCCTAAACATCAAAATAAGTAAACAACAAAAGTATCAATAATAAACATGAGCATCCAAACAGTTCCTGGGGTGGGTTCAGGACTTAGGCGTAAGGTATTGGAGGAAGAGTTTTCAGTTTCCTCTTGAAGATGGTGTAGACCCCACATCTGATAGGGTTGTAGATTAGCGTGCGGAAGTAGCCAGGAGCTGATCGGGTGGTAGCTTTGTGAGTGAGGGTGAGGATCTTGTGGTGGATTCGAGCAGCAACAGGGAGCCAGTGGAGTTTGATGAGGAGGGGGGTGGCATGAGTGAACTTCCTTTGATTGAAGACCACC